>QVTG01000120.1:29105-57329 GCA_013305925.1 Geotrichum reessii | reverse complement strand
ATTATTATTATTATTATTATTATTATTATTATTATTATTATTATTATTATTATTATTATTTTTTTTTTTTTTTTTTTCTTTTTTTTGTAGAATTCATACATGGCTAACCTAAAAAGCGCTACAAATTCATATATAAAAACACATACTTATAAATACATGTATTATTGGCTATACAAATTTAGAAAAAGAACTGAAACAACAATCAAACAATATCAAATATCATAAGCGAGCCGGTTGTAGAAAATACTTCTAGTTAAAATTTCTACTTTAAAACCTCAAATAAAAAAAAAATTGAAAAAAAACCTGTTGATTTAAACAAGAAAAATTGCAAGTTGCAGTCCTGTATCATGAAGTTACAGAGGACTTTGATCTGAAAAACCAAGACTTAAAAGCAAATAATCAAACTTCAAGCCACCCGTTATGAAAATAAAATTAGTTGAGCATTCTAGAAAGCAAAAAAAACTAGAATACTACAATTAAATAACAAGCACATTTTGACTCATCCTGAGCTCATATCCGAAGGGCACTTTTTGACTCAGAAAAAAAAACAACAATCAATCAACTCCTAAACCATTTTGCGACCCAACAACAGATTCCAAAAATTAGTAAAATCTGTTTTTTTTTTATATATGTATATTTATACTTTTTTTTCATTATAAAATTTTAAAATTCACATTAATATCATTGGTATCTTGAGTTGATAACTCAGCGTTTTTGTTTTTGTTCACGATTGAAGTTGTCTGAAAAAACATTTGTGTTAATACGTGAAACATCCCAAAAAAAAATATCTCAAGTCTATAATACTACATCAGCATTTTTTTTTCAAAAAAAAATATCTCTTCCATGTATTATTTCATGGAGAATTCGGCGCCATCGAATGCCTGAAAAATCTTAAGCGCGCTGAGAACGCTACCTTTAAAGTCTCATAGAGATTTGTATATCTTTGTTGTTATTATTTTAATTATGTAACTATGTGATGTAAGGACAATAAACAGATTTTCTATCTAAAAACCTCTTACTATCTTTATACTACCTAATGAACTATATATGACTAGTGGTTGTAGTAAAATGCCAACAGATATCGACTTCAAGTTAAACAAGAAAAAACAAAACAATAAACAACTGAAACGCAATGTAAAAACTTTTTGTTTTTTAAAAAACAATAAGGCATCGTTTTTTAAACTTCTAACAACAAAACTGACCTCAAATTCAAAAAAGAAACATATATGTACGATTTCATTTTGCTTTTGTTTCTGTACGTTGCTTTCTTTTTTCTTTTTTTGGGTCACAAATGTATCAGTAGTGGCTGCGTCTACAAAATGATAGTAAACGCATTAAACCATGAACATAAATTAGCAGATTAGACGCCAGATGGCGCTGGAGCGATAGGAACAAAAGCTGAAGATGGTGCTGACCCGTTGCTGGAACGTGGTGCGCCAGGTGGAGGATGCGCCGGCTTCCTGGCTGTTCCAGAAGCACTATTCTGGGGTGGCGGTAACGGCCGATCAACAGGCACAGCAGGCTCACGTGGAATGCGCAAATCTTCTGGAATTACACTCTTGCTATCAGTTACACCAGAGGAACGCTGCGCATGTAGCGCACGAAGATGAGCTGAATACACAGGATTTGACGGATCGGCTTGTACTGCATTCTCTACCGCAGCAACTGCATCTTGAATCTGATTATTTGATACCTCGTATAAAATAGCTGCGTTGTACCAGACCTCTGGTAGCGAGTCTGGAGCTAGTCGAATAGCCCTTGTATAGGCGTCTAGAGCATCACGATATTGCGCAATTCGAAAGTATAAAATGCCAATGCTGCACCAGAACCTTGGGTTCTGAGAATCACGGTACACAGCTTGTTGGTAAGCAGCATAAGCCTGCGAATGACGTTCTTGTTGCATTAGACTACGACCAAGAAGATACCAAGTATAACCATCTGCAGGCTCATAGTCAAGTGATTGCGACAATTGTGAGATAGCAAGCTCCAGATGAGTCTCTTGCTCTCTTGAAGTTGTTGACTGCCGCCGTAAATTCTTCATATACTGCTGGTAATGAAGCCAGCCAAGTTGCTGCAACACCTTGGCATGTGCTGGATTTTCCGCTAATATATGTTCATAGGCCTGCTGTGCGGCTGGATAGTCCTCAAGCACCTCATATATGTGACCGATTTGAAACCAAATATCGACTTCAGAGAGAGGGGCCGGAGGAGAGTGTAGGATCATTCTAAAGTTTTCTAGTGCCAGTTGGTAATTTTGCTCATGCTTGTAGATAATTCCAAGTCTAAAATGAATGTCCGACTTTTTATCATACGAAGGGTCAATAGTAAGAACTCGCTGAAACGCTTCTTTGGCAAGATCGTACGTAGCATATCGGTCATACAGAATGGCAATACCGTACCAAAGCTTAGGAACATTCGGATCCTTAAGTAGCTGCAGAGCTTGCTGGTATGCAGTGTAAGAGTCAGAAAGATTGTCGGTCATTAAATAACAATGTGCCAGTGCTTCCCACGTTGAGCCTACAGACTTGTCAACGCTAAGCGCACTCTGATAATATTCAATGGCCTTTTGAAAGTCCTCTTTGTCTCTATACTGTGAGGCAAGCCCAAAAAGAGCATCAAAAGATTTTGGATTTTTTTTGAGTGCTGTTTCGTATAGTTCTATCGCTCTATCGTACATCTGCATGCTATTGGCCAGCGACCCCAAAGCACAATAAGTCTGAAGAGTGGAGTTGTCGAGATCTTTTGCTGCAGCATTCTCAGAAAGAGGAATGAGCTTAAAATTAGTAACCTCTTCAGTGTTTTTCGGTAGCTTCTTTTTTTTGGATGCAGCATCCTCCCTGCGACGACGCTTAGATGTCTTTACGTTTCCAGGTGATGCAGGCGACACAGGAGTTGCCTGGCGAAAGTCGGAAGCCTGTTGTTGTATCATATATAAACTATTTAAAAAAAAAATAGAATTGGTTTTCAAAACAAAAAAAAAGTTTGATGGCAACTGTGTTGTTGTGGTTAAAATCAGTAGTAGAAAAATCTTTCTAGTGATGGTGTTGGCTGTTTGAGGTGGAGGAGGAAGGAGAGGAGATTGACTCAGTTGGTGGTTTTTTGTTTTTATTATCTCTGGTAAACACAAAAATATAACCAGGGCTAGGGTTATAAAACAATAAATCTGGGCGGAGTGTGTGTACTGACGGAATAAAACAAAGTATTGTTAGCAACTGTGACTATTGTGGTTGCAACGAACCATAGTTTTGTGTACTTGAAAAAGCAGCAGTATTGGTATTTTTTTTTTTTTTTTTTTTTTTTTTTTGCCAAACTTCAAACAGAAACAAACCATGAAAAAAAAATTAAATAAAATAAATAATTCAAAAGCTTTAATATCAAGTTGGGATAAATTTTTTAGGTTTGAAAATTATTTCAAACTCAGCATTTGCCGTACGAACGAGTCGATTAAAAAAAAAAAAGGTACAAAAGTCCGTTAAATGATAGGTAAATTTTTGGTCAATACAAAAAAAAAAGAGGGTTTGTTAATTCAATGCCAGCATGATGCTTTACTGAAACTAAAAACATTAAACATAGTCATGTATTTTCTTTTTGAAGAGAATGGTGTAGAGACTCAAAGCCAAATCAAAGATCAGACTCATATTATTTCAAAATATATATATATTCCTGACTGCCTTGAAATCTCTATCCAACTTTTTGATTACACCCTGGACATTTGGAACTAAATCTTGTCGAAAGTACACAAACTTTATTCTACTTGAAATTTGATCGCATCACAATGTAATCCATCTTTTTTTTTTTTTAAAAAAAATGTTTACATTTCTAAAAGTCAACTAAAATAAAAATGAAAAAAAAAAAAAAAAAAAAAAAAAACTCTATTGGATTTGTAGCTTGAGAGATATAATCAGATTTGAGATTGTAGTGGTGTTATCTTTTTTATTTTGTAGCCAGATAATCAAAAAAAAAAAAAAAATAGCGCTGGAGCTATTACCTCTGGACTTGGAAATCAATTTTTATTTTGTTAAAAAACTAAATTATCATAAAAGTTCCGCTCTATAACTCCGTTCATTTATAGACATACTCTCAGTAAAAGCACAAACAAATTATCATGTTAAAATTTAAACCTGAAACTAGATTATAGAACTTCTCACTGTTGGCATGTTGCAACCAATTTTGTTCTTTACAAAAACTTGCTTATAGGATGAATAAACCTTCAAGATTTGATGTCAAAATTTGTTTAAAATGAAAACTTTAGATAAGACAACAAATTCAGCAGTATGATTTGGGATGCTTGTAACGAGGTTATTTGTTTTAGAATTGGGATTGTGTCAAATCCAATCTATCTTTAATTATTGTGTTCAATTGATACAAACACAGTCTCTAGTTACACAAGAACACCTAAAAATAGTAATGCAAAAAAAAAAAAAGGAAACAGTGCTTATTAATCTGCAGTTGGCTTGATTAACAGTTACTGAATTGCTAATATTATGTACTATGTGACGACCCAATTTAAAAAAAAAAAAAATCCATTTTGAATAATAATAAATCTTTGGATTTTTATTAAAATACATATATTGACACACTATTCAACTCAACAATTCTAGCCATGCATTTTTTTTTTTCTGGAAAAAGGAGTAACGACTTAAAAGCCTAATTAAAGATTAGACGCATATATTTTTTTAAATCAAATATTTTCTGCATACATTAAAATCTCTGTTTACACGTTGGACAAATAAACTTTTGTACAGCCTACCAGTTTGGTGTGGATATATATCCACATTCACTGCAAATAATAACATGGCAGTTTGGGTATTTTTTTTTTTTTTTTTTTTTTTTGGCTCTTTTCAAGACTAGTAGTATAAATTTATTCAAGCGCAAAAAAAATTTTTTTTTTTTTTTTTTTTTTTTTGAAAAAAAACCTAATCTTGAAAAATAAAATGACTTTTTTGAATTAGTTATTTATAAACATGAGTTTCGCTGTTGCTAAGGATTTGATTTTTTATTTTATTTTTATTTATTTATTTAGTTTTTGTTCAAGTTAAAAAGTAACTCCATTACTTTTCCAGTCTCACGAAGGATTTTTAGACTTGGCAGATCTGAAAAGTACGTAACAATTGATCACAATTTAATTGCCTCGGCGCAGTACAAATTTTTTTTTTTTGTAACTTTTGATTAAATAAAGATTAACACTCTTATAAGTGTAAATAAAGGTCTTTTTTTTTTAAATTGCAAAACTCAGGGTTAATACATGGAAAAAAAAAAAGAAGAGATTATGGATTCTCATTGTTTCTAACTGTTACCGTGTCAAAGTAATATTTTCAATATAGTAGTCAATATTTTGTTGTTCTACAACGTAATCACAAAACCGAAAAAAACAAAAAACAAAAGGGGAGTGCGGTTTGTTTAATAGTATAATTTATATGGTACCGGCGGTTTAAGGTGCATGGTGTACAGTATATACTCAAAAGAGAAGTGTACCTTTTTCCTGGTATCAATAAGGGTACCTTTTTTTTTTTTTTTTTGGTGTCGAGAAGATTGAATCAGCAGTAAAAAAAAAAAAAGAAATGTGACAAAATGCCTAACTCCCAAGTTTTAAATCATTTTAGTGATGTATTAAATTACAAGATTGAGTTTCGAGGTATGACGACATGAAAATGTTAGAAACCAATTGGTCTATAAAACAAGAAAAAAGAATCGTGATGGTCTGAGTTTATTTTTCAATTGTATTATTCCAGTACTGATTAATGTATAATAAAACGACAATTATAAATATTTTTTTTTTATTCTTATGGTGAAATAAAAAAAAAAGAGAGGTAAAAACAGTTAAAATTTTTTTTTTTTTTTTTGGTTGTAGTTGCTATTGTTTTCAATTCTGTACTTTCAAAGTTTTACTCATTGCATAAGAGGATGGTAATGAAGTTCTGTATTTGAACGTCTAGTGTCGACAATTAAAAAAAAAACAAAATAAAAGATTTACTGTTAAAAGCAAACGACATCTATTCAGGTAGGCTAAATCACATTCTCAAAAAAAAAAAAATCCCATTAAATTCATAGCCATACCTGAGCTAGATAAGGGGCCTCCAAATCAGTAATGTGACAGCTTTTAAAAAACTAAACCGACATGGATTGAAAGTATATGGTGGCAGAACAAAAGCCATATTTGACCAAAAAAAAAAAAAAGAATTATGAACTCAAGTTTAATCAAAATTATTTTGACTGGACAGTTGACAAGGGAAAAAAAGTTATGTTCTAAAAAAAAAAAAAAAAAAAAGTAAAATATTTTAAAGTACTAAAGGATTGTTCAGTCTTGTTGTGAAACTTGAAATAAATAAAAAACAACCTAGATTATAACAATCATTTTCTAAGATTATGTGTTAATGGAAACATAAAAAAAGAAAGCCGACAGGTAAGTATATAGATTTTAGTTTTTATTATTGTTACTTTTGTTATGCTGTGCAAATCTTATTGATATATATGTATATTTTTCAATTGAATTACGTACTAATGACTTGATCAATAAAACCTTTAATCTTTTTACAATAAATGCTGTATATGTTGTAAGTATATAAAAAACAAAGAGCAATGAAATTCATAAAAAAATTTATTGTATGGTTTTAGACCAAAATTAAGAAAAAAAAAATCAAGTTGTTCTTTTAATTTACGTATAATAAAAAAAAAAGAATTGACATATTGACAAAGTTACGACAGTTTTGAATATATATATTTCATTATTGTCTGTAAAAGTAGTCAACAAATTATCATAGCACATCAGTAAATTAGTAAATTAAATCAGAAAAAAAAATCATATTTCATCTGCTTTTAGATCTACACAGAAAAAAAAAGATTCTTCAATTATAAACAACGTACAATACAAATATGAAAGGTCTCACTTCAAGTACTCTAACTTTGTTCATAACGTCAGACGTTTTAATATCAATAAAATATTTATTTTTCAAGCCTTATTTTATATCATAAACCTTGGAATTCACAATTCAAACAATGTAGTGTTTAAATAAAGTATATTATTTTTTTAAAACGATTGATAAAGTATGGACAACCATGTAGATGAATTTTCTTTTTGTTCAATGAAATCAAAATAACAATTTCTACAATTACCAAAAAAAAAAAAAAATAAAAATCAACATCCTTGTATTTTTTTTTCCCATTAGCCAGTAACAAAATAAGTGAAGTTGACTGAATGTTTAACTTCCCACAAATATACAACAATTTCTGTTTATTCAACATTAGTAATGTCCTTTTTTTTTTTTTTTTTTTTTGAATTGTAATCTGTATCGTACCACTTTCAAGCTCTGTAAATGCCTATTTGAAAAAAAAGTTTTCCATTTGTAAGTATTTGTAAGAATTTTGAACTTGAATTCCAAGTTTTTTTTTTTTTTTTTTTGCCGAAATAAAACAACCATAATTATAGTAAAGCTCTTTTAATAGCTAGTTAATGTCAAGAAATGTATTGGCAACCGTTTCATGGCAATAGTAGACAGTATAAATTTTTTTTGTACTCAAAAGAAGTAATTATATATATATAAATAACAGATTTATATACGATGACAAGAAACGGTTTCGTTTTAATCAATCTCATTTTATTTTTATTATTATTGTTACTTCGCGTCGGCTATATAGTAGGCTTACATAAACAATTATGAATTAAAAACTCAAGTGTTGGTTCAAGTCTCAACTTTATCGTTTTTCAGCCTTGCAGCGCTTCTGATAGAGTCCCCCCCGACGATCGGCTCAAATGTTTTTTATTTAATTTTTTTTTTTTTTATATAAATGATCAATAATAAAACTGTTATACATGAATCTTCTTGAAAAAGTTTTATTTTTTATTTTTTTGGGGAAACCTGTTTTGTACTAAAAAATTTCATCAATAACATAACTAACTTGCAGTTTTTTTTTTTTTTTTTTTTTTTTCCAAGCAGGATGAGAAGTGTGTTTTTGTCTATTCAGATTAAAATCCATTTTATAAAAGTTTTTTTTTTATTTATTTAATTTATTTTTTTTTTTCTATGTATTTACCACATTATAATACTTGTAAAGCATTTATGCTGTTGTTGCGGGGTTCTTACCCTCCCCCGTAAAAACCCCCCAAAAAGTAATAGATTTAGCGAGTTGGAAAAATAAATTTTTTTTTTTTTTTGCCAAGAAAAAAAAAAAAGTACATTTGTAAAAAATATTTCGGTACCGGGTTCAGGAGCCGGTCACCGGACCGGATATACAAAGAACACAAGAATTGGTATATCCGTATTAAAAAAAAAAAAAAAACTATATTAACAATGAACTATACTGTAGTTAAAATGGAGCAAGTTTTTAAATACAAAAAAAAAATTGAGACTCTTGGCAAACCTCATGATACGCCTTATCCATTAAAAAAAAAAAAAAAAGAGAGGAGTTTCATAAGGTTTTTTTTGTTTTTGATTTATTACGTATTGTTATTTCTACAAAATTATTTGAACCATCTAAAATGAAATAAATGCTGGTATTAGACGATAATCTCGTAGCAACACCAGTAGTAGGTATATACAACCTAATAACTGAAAAAAAAAACAAAAAAACAGTTGCAGTACAGTGTTTCTATGGCTATTCGTAACACAATCGGTTTAGAGGGCTTGCTCACCAAAAAAGTAATCCTCAGAACAATTATTTTTTTTTTTCAATCAGTTAAACCAAGATGACGACAGTGCTTGTATTTTTTTTTTTTTTTTCACATTGGGTTCTACAGTTGAGTCAAAAGGTGTTTGTCCAAACAGGCAGGCCTAGCCTAATCACCAAAGTCTAGTTTTTGACTAATTCTTAGAAAGCAAAAAAATAACTTTGAAGTTAAAAAAAAAAAAAAACAAAAAGGCCGAAAAAAATAAAATTTGTTTTTTTGTTTTATAACCAGAAAAAAAAAAAAAGCACTCAAAATGTAAAAGAGCCGTCTCCAGCTTAAAGAATATAAAACCCTTATTAGCAGAGACTGCGTGTTAAGATGGTTCCATGGTGGCTGTCCCACTAATAATTGCTGCGGTCCTAGACTCAATAACCTTCTCAAACGAAGCAAATGATTTTTGTAACTCGGTATCAAAAGGATGATCATTCAGAGTTTGCTCCATGTAGATTTTAAGAATGTTCAAGTGGCACTTTGCTACTGAGTCAGGAATCAGACTTGGCATACGGTCGGAATGAGGGACTTGCGGGGTTCTTGGAGTATCAAGCTGTGAACCGCGTTTCTCTTGACCACTTTCTTCTTCTTCAACCGGATTTAAAATACTATGAATGTTAGAAACGTTATCGGGAGATGAGTGCAATAGATTGGATTTTGATGACGACCGCGGGGTAGAACCCGGCGAAGGCAACGTTGTGAAAGCAGGCGGCGACGTGTTGGTGAGCAGCTCATGAGATGATGGAAGCTTGATATAATTAGAAGGAGGCGATGTGTAATTGATGGGGCCAAGATGCTGGATAGGTTGCAATTGTTGTTGAGGTTGACAATTCTGAAAATGCTGTTGTTGTTGTTGTTGTTGTTGTTGTTGTTGTTGTTGATGGTTTGGTGACTGCTGATTAAGAGGGTTGGCACTGACCAATTTAGCGTTAGTAGTGCTGTCGTTCCGTAGGCTTTTAGTAGCAACAGCAGGTGCTGCTATGACCGCTGGTGACACGGATTCACTAGTCTTTTTAGTGATGCTTTGACGTCTCAATCGAGGCATGTTGGTACGTCTTTTAAACTTTTCAATCCAGCCTTCCGAAAAACTTGGAGGGTGTCTGGAACCCATTTCTACCGAATTTTTGGCCTTAAATTCTGGCAAGGACTCCCAAATATCTTGTGCCGCAGTTTTGAGCATTTCGTTGGTAATATAAAAATTAGTATTGTCGCGCTCGGTGAGCATACGCTGTTCCACCCACTGACGTAGACGGTTCTCCAGCTCGGGATATTTTGGTAGACGGGCCCGGATGGCGTTATTGCTGACAGCGGATTTGTCAGCGGAGCGTAATATAGTTGAAATCGTTGAAGGCCGCAGCGGTAGACCGTGTTTGGCTTCAAACCACATACGAAGCACTTTAGCTGTGCATTGTGGGTGTGTGTGGTAAAAGTCTCTAATTTCTTGCTTTTGTTGATGCGTGAACTGTATACGCTTTCGAGCCGGTCTAGAGACAGGCGTGTCGGGGGAGGTGAGCATTATAAGTGTTACAAAAAAAGAACAAACAAACAAAAGAAGGAATGTACAATTTAAAGAGTAAATAATCTAATGGCGTTTATATGTTTCTTCAACTCTGCAAAGAGTGTAAAAAAATAAAAATATAAATAAAAAAAATTAGGAAAAAAAAAAAAAAGGAGATTATTGAAACGTTTATAAACATAATCTTCAGTCTCTTTTTAGAACGAACAAAAAAAAAAAAATTAGTAGAGCAAAATAAAAATACAATAAAAATCATATTTAGGAGACAGAGTTTTGAAATATGGACAAGAGCAAAATAACAAAAAAAAAAAAAGAAATTAATGTGTTTAATAAGTACAAATTATTCGAACTTGGTTTTATTCAACTGTTCATTGTGTACGATCCGTGTTTAATGTTGTAAACCCAATAAAAAGTTTTTTTATTTATTATTATCAAGATTAATGTTTTTTTGGAGGTCTTTTCATTGTAACAAATTAGCAGCAAAACCAAATCTTGAAGTACTTTTGTATTTCCTGGGTTAACTCAACAAAAAAAAAAAAGAACTTGGTTAGTAATATGGTTACTGAGATTTTTTTTTTTTCATTTTCAAACTTTATAGGCTTATTTTGTATAATAATAAAAACGTTGTGGTTTTATTTTGTGCTGAGTTTTATTATTAATTTTCATATTTATAGACGTATAAAATATGCGTTGTTTATCAGTCCCAGTATTATATGGGATGAACCACATATTTCCAATTGCAAAAAACTATCCTGAGCCCAGGACACTTGTCCTTGCCATTTTGAAATTAATAATATCATTTTTTTTTTTTTAGTAATTTCTCAGTCATAAAATTTGTTCAAAAAAAAAAAAACTTTATTGATAATACGGAGTTAAAATATCTGACTTTTCTGTAGAACGAAAAAACCATAGTGCCAAGACAATTTTTTTTTTTTTGCATAAATAAGGAAAGTGCTCAATTTTCAGTAGAACCAAGACTGGTCCAAGAATCTTAGATCGCAAACAAGTTATTTCGCATGAAAACAGAATGGTTTATTTTAATAGCAATAGTTACAAACATCTACAAAAAAAAATAAAAAATAAAACCCAGCTCAAATATATAATCATGATGGTGATTATCATATAGAATCTAAACGTAGTAGTTGTATTTGTATGAACAAATTTGTCAAAATGTTTTGTTTTTTTGTTTCAACTAACAGCTACTAGTTTCTTTTTTTCTTCAATTTATTGAGTAACACTAAAAACTCACATGAGCTTATAGACACGTAAGTATCATGTATTCATTTATCTATAGTACACATAAAGTGTGTACTTTCATGTACAGTATAGTTATATTCGTGTAGCAAAAACATTGTTCCCCCCCTGAAGGTTTATATATCGGTTCTTCTCTACGTTTTATCAAATAAATCAAAAAACAACAAAAAAAAAAAAGTTGACTAATGACATACGTTTTAATCTAAAATCCAGTCAAATCAAGTTGCCATAGTTCTACTTACAAGATAAATTGAAATAATTTAACCAATTATCCTGTTCACCATAGTTCAACCAATAGTTAAAAGTGTCCGGATCACTCAAATCATTTTTTTTTTTTCAAAAAAGATAACAAAAACCAATGAAAAAAAATATTTTTATAAATTTTTATTTTTTTAATTAAATATTTGACTCAAAAGAAAAAATAAAAATTTTATATTAAATTTCTATTTGCTCAGAAATTTATAAGGCATTTTTTTGACTAATCTTGACTTAAAGTGTCCGTACAGAATTGTGACATGAAAACAAAACAATCAAAAAAAAAAAACTAATAAAAAAAAATGGACAGACTATAAAAGATTAATTAAGATTATAGAAAGTATTAGAAAATAAATTATTCATAAAAAAAAATTAAGATTAAAGATTTCAATATTTCTTTGAAATCTCTGGTTGTTTGTTTATATTACGAAAAAAGTAGCGTAATAAGACGACCATGTGAATATTCTCCAAATCAGCAACTACTACGATAAATTGTAATTTTATCATTCTACGATTGTTATATAAAAAAAAAAGGTAATAACATACCATATTTGCAATTATACTTTTTTGATATGATCAAAATTCCAAAATTCCCAAAAAAAAAAAACCAAAATAAAAATAAAACTAACTAGTCACTTTTTTCTTACCAAAAAAAAAATGTGTACAAATTTATGAAAACAAAAAAAAAAAAGAAAGCTTTTCATGAAAAATTTATTTTTTGACAGGTTAAAAATGATGATAACTGAATTATTATTAATTTTTTTTTATTTATTTCAACTCAACAAGTACGCCTTACATAGATAGAAAATATGTGTATTGTACGTCTTACATATATTTATATATAATTTGTATATTTATTTGTAAATATTGCCAATGAAAGATAGTTAAAAATTATAAATTTCAGTAAGATTAAAAAAAAAAAAATAAATGAAAATTTCAATTTCGTCACTTTTTCTCTCCTTCCTCAATCTAAAAACAATGCAACTTTTTTTTTTTTTTTTGTCAAAAATCATGGCAAGAAGAATTATTAAATTTATTTATTCAAAAAAAGATTTTTTTTTTTAAATAAACACTATTTCTGTAGATTCTTTATTAATTAAAAAAAAAATAATATTAAAGTTGAAACAATGTAGTAAAAAAGGACACTCTAATAATTTTATATAATTTTTTTTTCTTATTTGGACGACTATTCTGAAAACTTTAAAATAAATCCAAAAGAGAAAATTAAAAAGATTCAATGTCCGAAAAGAGGTTTAATCTAATACGTCGCTCATTGGTGGAGTTAATAATGTATGAAATTTATGTATCTTTTTCAACTTTTTTTTTTCTTTTTTTTTTTTTAAAAAAAAAGACAAGAAATAGCCGCTATTATTGATTTTTATGATTAAAAAAAAATCTTTTCAGCATATATATACCCTTTGTTATATTTTTTTTAATAAAAGTGAATGATAAGCCTTGTCAAGTTGAGAAAAAAAGCAAAAGTGGTAGACATAGTGATATGAATCTTTAAAAAGTAAATTTTTTTTTTCAGCTGAGCATTTAGATATCATAATATAATTTAAAATGTTAGTAATATTTATTTTTTTTCAAATACAAGTGGTTTTACCGTTTTTTTTTATGTTTAGATTGATGTTGATTAATTGGTTGGTCTTCTAAAAGATGATATTTATTATTTAACCAGAATTTCCGATTTTGCAATGATTTTAAACTATGGTACTATACAAATACACTGACTCATAATATCAACTGTCAGCTTTGATCAGCTAACGCTAAGTAAGTGAGAATAAGAAAAGATATTACTACTACTACTACTACAACTTTGATTAGCCGGATGGGAAAACAAGGCAATGGCACAATTAGATACTTGAATGCAAGTTTTAAAGTACTCTCACAGTTCAATAAACTGTTGATACATATTTGACTCAGTTGTCCGCGATCATCAGAGATTTTTTTTTTTTTTCGTTATACAAGTTTGCTGAATATTACTATCAGAGAGGTGAATATTTTTTTTTTTCCTATGATGATGATATTTAACTTTGAATTTGCTCAACTCGTTGCTACTCTCTGTACAACATTATGTGGTTAGCGTTTTTATTTGATGATTAATTTAAAAAAGTGATTGATAACCGTATTTTTACTACGTCATGTAACCACTTTTGAAAGATTCTGTTAAGATTGTGTTTTTTTTTTTTCTTTGGATTTCTTATAAAGCAATTAATAAAAAGAAAAAGAAAAGTTATTTTTTTTTTATTTCTCAATCAGGAGCATTTTATCCTTTATTGTTGTCATAGCGGCTTTATCAACAACAAGGTTGTACGTGTATACAGCGCGACAAACTTTTATCACCCCAAACTTCTCTTTACGTCCTTTATAATAATGAGCAAGCCCCCCCACTATGACAAAAAAAAAGCCCTAATTGATTAATATCACCACTGCTTTTATATTTTTTTTAAAACTCCACCTCGGGCATAACATCTCCAAAATAATGATGAAAATTGTCTAATTTTTTTTTTAAATGAAAAAAAATAAAAAGAGTAACATGAGATAAATTCTATTTTTTTTTTTTGGTTTTATAAAATTTATCGGTTGTGACCACATTGACTTGACACAATATCAAAATTAAAAAAAAAAAGTTAAGTTAAACAAAAAAAAAAAAAAAACCAGCGCGTGGCTGTTTAAAAATTAATATAAATGGTTCGGAACTGCTTTTAATTGCACCAAACAAAAAAAAACGCTATCCGAAAAAAAAGTTATCCGAAAAAAAAAATTTTTTAGTTGCTCGGCTTCGGATGTGATATATTGTTTATTACCTTTTTTTTTTTTTTTTTTTTTTCAAAATATTCTGACAAATAAAAATGAAAAATTATGAATAGATAAACCTTTTTACCTGTACGAGTAGATTTTTGTTTTTTGTAAAATCATTATGATACTTCATAAAAAACAAAGTAAAGTTATCTTTTTTTTTTCTCTCTCTCTTGTTTTCATCCCGGCTGTTGCAATCAATTATAACTAAGATAGCCTGGAACAGAAATTCGTTTAAACAAATTAAAACTATTGAAGCAATAAAAAAGTAATTTTTTCAAGTAGTTAATTCACAATCAAACACAAATAAGAAAAAATAACTCGATTCAGATAGAGTCAATTACTTCTGGGGGAAAAAAAAAACGAAGAACATTGGAATTTCATACTAGAACGGAAAATTATCATTGAACCTTCAATCCTGATGTAAATGATTATGATAATAATAATAATATATAATAATAATGATAATAATAATAATAATAATATAATAATAAAATAATAATAATAATAATGATTAATAATAATAATAATAATATATAATAATAATAATAACAATAATAATAATATAATAATAATAAAAGAGACTTGAATATAACAAACAAGATAATATAATCGCAAAATAATGAGATCTCTTATTCCACTTTAATTTCACATTCACTGTATCAAACGTTTAATGAGTTTTTTTTTTTGAATTTAAGAAAATTATCAACTATATATATATTTATTTATTTCAACTTTTTTTGAATCAAATATATATTTTTTTTTTGAGCAGGCCAAGACACCAAAGTTGTGATTTTAAAAGCTGAAAAAAAAGAGAGAATAATACCAGATGATAAACTAAGGTTTCTGTATTACTGCAATATTAGAAATTTATAACAAATATCTTTTCTCAAAAGTCTTTAATCAAAATCTATATTTTCTTACCCAAAAAACAAAAAAAAAAAAATGATTGAAAATTTCAAAGAATTGTATAATTTTTTTTTTGTCTCAAAACTGAATGCGTTTTTCGTTTTGTGAATGTCAAAACCAAAAAAAAAAAAAGAAGCATGTCATCCATGCAAAAAAATCATACGCCATTATTGAGTACTATAGACAGGGTCTTAAAAGGCAGGGTATTCACAATTAAATTTAACCAAAATATAAATTTTAATGATTCATATAGACAATAAATTAACCGTTTTATTTTTTTTTAACTTATACTATAAATAACTAAAATAATAATAATAATTATGCTAATAACAAAGCAATGCAAAGAATACGGTGAGTGCAAATTTAATTGCCTTTATCGGAATTTGAAAATAGCGTTGTTTATCGCACATGAGTAATTCTAGCATTTCATGTCGCGGAGTTCTTTATGAAACTATATTACATGTGCTAAAAAAAACTCTGGGATACATCAAATTAAGTGAGTTGATACCAAACATTGGATCACAGTATAAAATCTTTAGCAATTTGCTCAAATCAACCAAAACCATTAGCAAAAAAGTTGCGGTAATGAGTTTAAAAACCCGAATATAGTTTACAAAAACATGGTTTTGGTATAAAGTAGGGCTCTTGGATCAAGTTTTGGAGAACCTTTACTCAAGAAGCTACGCTCCACAAAATCAAGAGGGCACTCCTTAAGAACGTGTTTAACTGTTTTCCAGCTGTCGACGTTTGCAGGTATAATATCTCTTTGTAATACGCCTCATTTGGGAAATGCTTCATCTCAAGAGCACCCTGGCTTTGTTTTTGGAAACTGAACAAACTTGATGAGAGTATAGCAAAGCACTGTCTTTATGACTGGTTTTAATAAGTTGAGATATTTACTGTTTCACAACTCTCGTTGAGTACAAGAGTAATATTGTCAACGTTTACTTAACTTATCATGATCATTTTGCCATCCAGTCTATGATCAACGCATTATTCTTTCAAAATTCTGGGAAAGCCGTTAATATTAAACAAAAAAAAAACAGCTATTAAGACATTGTAATAACTAGATACACCAGCAATTTGAAGTGGAACCAAAACCCAGTGAAAAAAGTTCCATATATACTGTTTTGTAACGCACATTAATGTAAAAAAGAAAAAAAAAAAAAAAAAAAAAAAAAGCAAGAAAATTTAAAAAAGCTTAGCATTGCTTTTATGATTATAATATTTTGAAAGCAATATAAATTAAATTATTATCTTTGTAGTTTTTTTTTTTTCAGTTGATTAAAATAAAAAAGGGAGCAATTTATGTAGTCTAAAAGAGACGATTAAATCAAACAAACAAAAAAAAAAGTTTAATTATCATCACTATTAAACATAAAATTTCAAATATATTCACGTTTCTGTTTCATACAACTGTATAAAAATTGGTTTTTTTTTTTTTTTTTTTTTTTCAAAAGTATGCAATTTTAATAAACAGATTTTTGATTTCAGTATTAATGGTTTTTTTCACTAACAATATTTTGCTTTTTTTTGTTTTTTTTAAAAAAAAAAAATGCTCAAAACATTTTTATGCTTAACTGCTTAAACTTTAGGTTAAGATCTTGCAAAAGAGTAATCTTTTAATTGAATTGATTTTTTTTTTTCAAACAAACAAACAAACAAAAATGCTCATTTAATTATCTGCTCATAAAAATGAAAAATCTTGGATTATCTACGTCTACGCATAAAAGGGCACGTTGTAGGCTAATTTAAATGACGAGCCCTTTTTACAAAATAAGGGCACATGAAATATGCAAACCCTTACTCGATTTTTTTTTTTAAGGGCATTTTGCCTTTTCGATTTACAAAAAACAAGAAAAAAAAATATTTTGAAAATCATTAAAAAAAAAAAACAATGATAAATGATTTTATAATTGATATTTGTCGTTAATTATCTTCTTTTTTTATGCAACTCTTTTACGGATTTGGGCCCACAGATCTAGTTGGCTTCTCTAAGAGTTTCCATGACACCGTTGCCAGCTTCAATTTCATGCTGGCGCTGCTGAAGCTGTTGCAATCGAGCAAAATACATTTGATTTTGCTTATATGAATTATTCTGACCATGGATGTCAAGTGCCATCGGCGTCATAGGTGCAGTCTCGAGCGGCGTCGCCACGGGACCCAACTCCGGAGAGCCAGGGTCCTTCATATTCTCACGACGCGGAATACTTATTGGCGTGCTACTTCCATCGCCAAGTCGCCTACCATAATTACCACTACTGCTGTAACCTCTGTTTCTATTAACAAAGCTGTTAGTGCGAGTATAACTGTTACCAATGTGCTTGCTGCTGCTGATTTCGCTTTCAAGGGCTGCCGTAATGGCGGCTGCAGTCTTATTGACCATGATTTTGCCATCTTCGTCGTTATCATCAAAAACATCTTCAGCACTGTCGTCCTCACTCTTCTGGATTATGTCAATGATGTTGCTCGGGTTCTGGTGGGCCTGGTTATTCGTAACCCAGTGTTTGGGAAATTGACCTAGAACAGGTGGCGTTTGGGCCAAAAATAGTTTTGTCGGGGAAGAGCAGAGAGAAATGGGCCCAAGAGACGGAGAGTCTGGTGGAATATTTGAGTACATGGGAGACGAAAGTGGTATCTGATGCTGGCTGGGACTTTGAAATGACATATTGTAAGAAGCACGTCTAGATTTGGATGGAATTATTTGGGCTCCAGGTGTGCTTGGAAAGCCTGCACCCCCATTATAGCTGCCACTTGTGGCTCCAACATTGCTACTGTTGTTAATGCTGGTTCCCATTTGTGGTAGATTTACAGCTGATCCTCTACGTGATACAGACGTGGGCGAGCTTGAGATGCCCGTCATGTAGTGACTGACTCTGCGATGTTGTGCTGAGTTAAGATATTGGCCTGCATTTGTAAATGATGAAGACGGAGTTAAATGTCCCGGCTTTCGCCAAATAGGCTGTTTGGGGCTTTGAGGGGTTTGAGGCTGACCCTGATGTTGTGGGGTGTGTGAAACTGGTTCCTCCAACACCGTGCCAATAGAATCTTCCTCAGCAGCAGCCAGATTCGCTTTTGAGAAAGACAGAGAAAGTAGAGATATAGTTGATGTACTTGGCAGAATTCTCGACGGGGAGGAAGTTGTATCCTTGGCTATGTCGCTCATATTTGTGTTGATGCTCGGAACTCTCTTTTTGACGGGTTGTGACCCCAGCTGTGACGAGAGCGTAGAAGAAGAAATCTTGCTGTTTCCAGTATTGCGACTACTGCTGAGTTTGCTAGATCTCGGAGAGTGGGGCAGTAAAAGGGGCGAGGGTTGGGGTGAGAGAGTTGGTGATGTGAGCGAAACAGAAGGTGATACTGCCATGTTTGAAATTCTATAGAAATGCTAGAACAGGTAAAAAAAAAAAAAAATACAATATGCTGATTTAAAAAAAATGAATAAATAAATGAAAAAATCTATGAATCGTAGTAAATCGTGTAGAGGTCGTATGGAAGTCGTGGGAGATCGTAGAGGGAGTCGTAGCAAGAAGCTGAGAGGGTGTGTGGTAAAGTCTTGATGATGTGTTGAAGTGAAAAGAAAAATAATCAAACAAAAAAAAAAATTGGGACGTTGATAGAAAAAAAAAAAAAAAGATTAGATAAGAGTTATGTAATCAAAATACGATTATGTAAAAATGGTAGTGTGAGCTAATACCACATGTGGATATAGTACCACCTCAAGTAGCCACATGATTTACATTTTTAAAACCTCCTTTTTCTTGATTTTCTCAGAAAAAAATAAAACCAAAAAAAAAGGACTTGAGCCAATTAGACGGTTTAAATGGATTTTCCTCATTGTTTAATTAAACGTCAAGTTACAAAAAAAAAAAAATAAAAAAAAAAATATTAAAAAAATATGAAAACAAATTAAAACAAAACTTTTAATTGAAACAATTTCCATTACAAAACTTTCATGGCATTGATAGAACTTGGCAATTGTTTTAGTATTTTAATGATACAACGAACTTTTCTGCACTAATCTATGTCGTGAAAGAAAACCACTTGTATATGAAAACAAGTCATTTTTTATTTTTTTTTGTTCTTCGTTTTCTTTTAGATATTATAAGCTTATAAACGATACGTATCTCATTTCTTCCAAGCTCTTAGATTTAAGTGAGTGAAATGAATCAGCTTTGCGTTTTGGTTGATTAATTAACAGGGAAGGTTTTGAACTATTGTTACAAATTGTGGTGTTTCATTAATGATTTTTTATTTTATTTTGGGAATTTTGTTAAATAATTCTACGTATACACACTGTACGTGTACATGTAACTCAATTTTTGGTATGAATCAAAACACGTTCAATCAAAAAAAAAACAACAACAAACAAACCAAAAATCATGAAATAATAATAGTGATGATAGTAATAATAATGATAATAATAATGATAATAATAATGATAATAATGATAAAAATGATAAAAATGATAAAAATGATAATAATGATAATAATGATAATAATGATAATAATGGTAATAATAAACATGTATTATGGCCACGACTTAAAACTTGTGTAACAACGCCAAAATTATTATTATGAACAAACCAAACAAATAAAGCAAACCAATATGAAACGAATTTTTATGGCGATAATTCCACATACTTTTTGACTTCTACCAGGCCCCGACCCCAGTTTGTCCAAGAAACCCAAGGTGGGCCATACTCAAGCGCCTCATCAAGAGCAGGAATCTTACGTTTGAGTTCACCAGCAACAACCGACTCACCGTCGTACTCTGCCCATTGGCAAGTAATCTGTAGACCAAGGGCACTCTTTTTAACAGCGGCCTGTTCATTAAGCTTTTGCTGACCAGCTTCATACCAGCGCGGAATCCACTGAAATTCAATGTGATATCCCGGCTGAGTCCAGTTAAGTTTATGAATAGTAACATCATTAATGCCCTTGTACCACTTGAGAACATCAGGTTCTTCTTCTTTATATTGAGAGCCTGCGAAAGAATAACTTTTGCTCAAATTTCCGCGCTTAATAGGATCATCATGGTATATTGTTACAATGCGCACAGGAGACGCAGTACCATCATTGGAGCTAAAAGTGGTTGTGTTGAATGCAATTGAGCATACACGATTTTCCTTTGCTTCAATAAAAATTTCGCCTTTGAAAGGTCCAAAATTTTCGTCATCATCATCTTCAATATTTTCAATTCCAACAACTTTCTGTAGTTGCTGTTGAGTGAAAGAAAGCTTCTGTTTGTTAGAATTCTCGCCTTTATTTAGAACCGTGACATTCAACCAATCGGAGTAATCAGCTGCAACATTTTGGTCATGATTACTGATGATCCAAGGTCTAAGGCCCTCATATGAACAAACTTCTGCATCGTCGCTTCCATATGGCTTGCAAGTTATTGGTAAGTTCCCAGTTTTAATACTGGGAAAATCGGACAAAACTTTGTACCCATAGCCGGTACGAGCCAAAATCGAAACTTCTGATTTTGGACTCTTATCTGTACCATTAACTCCATCAAGATCAATTGATTGTAAAAATCTAATTTTCATGGGTGCTTCGTGAGAAAGCGGAAATGGTATCAATGACATAACACTAGTACTGACTAACAAAATCATCAAAATAACACCAACAAGAACATGGAACTTGTGAATAAACGGTAATACCAAAAAGCCAGTCGCAAAACTCATTACAGTTAATACGGTATAAACGGTAGAAGCTCCAGACGCTCCTTCTAATGCATTGTGATGTAATGCTTCGAAAACAAGAATGCCAGAACTGTATAAAATGTAGAATCCAACAGGAATAACCAAAATAAATTGAATACTCCAATCAAAACTCAATGATCGGCAAGCTGCATACTTTAATTTAGAAGCGGTGGACTTGTGAGAGTCAATAGGGGACTCATTATTAGTTGATTCTTCAGACTTAACAGCAAAAATACCTAAAAGTCCGAGAATTATTGCAAACGTGTACAAATAATAAATGATGGTAATAAGAAATTCACCAGTGGCCTTTCTTTTCGTGATATGAATGGTAGAAATAACCAAAAAAACCCAAAGGACGACAAGACTTTCTAAAAATATAACAAGTTTCTGATCAGAAACCGGCTTTAAATAGCAACCAAGACTTAAAACAATGTAGTTAGTAAGCAAAAAAACTGATGCTAACAGAAAAAATGGGCCAAAAAAGGACGAAACTACAATTAATTCATTGTGATCCTGGATCCAAAAAGCGGTAAAAAACGTTATCGAAGTTGAGAGAACCAGAGAAACGATTCCGCGAAGCCAACCACGAAGACCAATTGTCCACGACTTTGTCTTCAAAACCGCGAATAAAAGCAAAGATACCATTAATGCACCACCAATGATTCCAATAATGTTAAGTTTAAATAAAAAACTTAAAGGAATAACAATAAGGTGAGCTCCAAAAATATCAAAAAACACTGCAGGCTTTTTATCATCAGGAACGGCATCGAAGTCACCTCTTTCAGCGTTGGCTAAAGACCGAGTAACATCAAGAGCATTAGTAAACATGTGAGATAACGCTCCCTTGGAAGAACCTCTAATACTATCTCTTCTTGTGTGATACAAGTTTCTAGGCTTGTAAAACGCTACATCGAGACCTCTCAAGCCCTTTTTTGTATAAACCTTGTAATCTGTCTCGCTACGAACAAGGCCGTCAGAAAAGCCTTGCTGAAAAATTGAGTTAGCGTGCGGAGATGTTGCCGCTTTAAAATGCTTGGCTACACCGTAGTCACTGGCTCTGAACAAAATAGCTCTTCCGCCGGCGCCAGTGCCCTCGAGATTCAAAAAAACGCTAACATTGTTACTCCATGGGTGATAAAAAAAGGATTCTGCACCAAGCAAACCAAATTCTTCGTTATTGTTGAAATTAAAAACAATTGAGCGTAAAGGTTGAGGTGTAGATTCATCTGCATAGTATCTGAGAATACTAAGCATACTGGCAATTCCGGCTCCGTCATCGGTAGTGCCGTATGCGGTAGGCACACTATCATAATGCGCACTTAAAAGCACGGCATCAAGAGACGAATCACTACCTTGCACTTTCACAAGAATATTATTAGACTCATAGTAGTTTACACGACCTATAATTGAAGGGGTAAACACATCTTTGTCCTGAAACAGCACTCTTCGTACATCGTCATCGTAGCGAATATAATCCTTGCTAGTGTCTATTGAAATTTTAGTAACTTGCTGCAAAATGTAGTCGTGAACTCTGTCATTTGCATGAGAACTGTAAGAATGAAACTCTCGTGAAATCTGTTGCAGGTCAGTCCATGCTTCAAATACAAACTTTGGAGGATACACAGAGCTATCAGCACTTGGATCTTGTGTCTGAACTAGATAAGAAACAAGAACAATTGCGGCGTATGTAATAACAAACAGTAGTGAAAATGGAATTTGATTGAATCCAAATGTAGACTTCAAAAAAGATACAAGAGGATTTTTTGATTTTTTTGAACGAGTCGAGATAGTGTCAGATACAGGAATAGCATTCTGCCCTTCAATGTCGTTAGATTGGGTAAAACTTGCTGTTTCGGTTTCATTATCTTCATCAACTACACCAATTTGATTAGAATTGAGCAGCGGCTCTTCCTCAGAAACTGACTGAGACATGGTAAAAGTGTGACAGGATATGTATTAAAAAGTAAAAGTAAAGTACAAAAAATAAAAGAGAGAAAAGAATTGAAATAATTGACAGAAAACTGCAAAAAAACATCGCTGCTTGTTTGACTTTAATTTTAATGATTTAAACAGCCGTAGAATCACCCAATAGGGCTAGGGTATAAGATCTCCCAATAATTATGTAATTTTTTTTTTTCTTTAGCAACAAATATTATCAAGAAACTTATTACAAATTGAAAAAACGTGAAAAACTTTCCAACTTTATTTTTTTTTTTTTTTCCTTCATATCGTCAAAGCGCTATCAAACAAATCCTTAATAAAAACACCCAGAAATGAGCAGTGAACAGAATTTGTCTAATCCTCACAAAGAGGAGGAAGAAGAAGCTTACATTGACGACACTCAGATCGCTGAAACCGTTCCTGAGGATGAGAATGCCGATGCCCCTATGGATGACGATGATGAAGATGGTGAGGCTGGCGAGCCTATGGAGCTTGAAGACGATGGCCATGATATCGGTATCAATGATGATGGCAACATTGAGCTTGATATGTCTAACAACTCTTCTGCTTATTTTGACAAGCACCAGGATAGTATTTTTCTGATAGCCACCCACCCTACTCTGCCTATGGTTATGACTGGTGGTGGTGATGACATTGCTTACCTGTGGACAACCAACTCAGATTCTCCTAAGCTTGTGGCGACTTTAGATGGTCAGACTGAGTCGGTTATTGCGGGTGGTTTTTCTTTTGATGGTTCATTTGCAGTAACTGGTGACATGAACGGTCAGATAAGAGTATGGAAGTCTATTAAAAGAGGACAGCAGTGGGAGTTTGTTGACAAGATCAAGGAAGTGGAGGAAATTGTTTGGATCACTTTCCATCCCAAGCAGCCTATTTTTGCTTTTGGTGCAATTGATGGCTCTGTCTGGGTTTATTCTTTGGAACCTACTTTGAACAGTGTTTCTGTCCTTTTAGGCCACCACTTGACTAGTAACGGTGGTGTATTTTTTGATGTTGACAACATGGACTCTTTATCTTTGATTACTATTGCTGATGATTCTATCATTTCTTGGAATGCTTATACCTCTACCGCCAACTACACATTACGCGAAAGTGATCTCAACAATAAAACTGGCTGGATTTCTCAAGCTATCAGTACAACCGGTAAAACCATTGCTGTTGGTTCTCAGGCAGGCTTTGTCGCTCTAATTGCTTTGGCCAATGGTAATGTTTTGAAAATATTTGACACAACTACTTCTGATAATGTTGAGATGGAGGCGAGATCCGTTGAAGGAATTGCTTGGTGCCAAGCTATGCCTCTTCTTGTTGTAGGAAACGTCCAAGGTGAGATCATTGTCTACGACCCTGCCACTTTTAATGTCCGTAGAGTTTACAATGTCAAGGATGCGGTCACCTCTCTCAAATTCATTCCCAACACTACTCTTCTTGTGGGGTCGGATTTGTCTGGATCTATTACCAAGTGGGACGTCAGAAGTGGCGAGCAAAAGTGGGAAGGCAAGGGCCACTACGCAGGTATCCTGGGTTTTGTTTTGCAAAAAGATGGTAAGAAAATTATCACTGCGGGAGATGAGGGTGTTGCATTAGTCTTTGACGATGAGTAAATATATAGATGTATTTATATTATTCATAGTTATTATTTTATTATTATTATTATTATTTTATTTATTATTATTATTATTATTATTTATTATTATTTATTATTATTTATTTATTATTATTATTATTATAAAATAGAAGCATCTTCAATAACAGCAGGTTTGATTTTACTCTATATTTTAGCGTGCCTACATCAAGGGTAAGGGTAATAACAATAAGCGGGAGAAATTTCAAGAAAAAAAAATACATCGTAGAATTTCTGTGGCTCTTTGCCATCCTTCTTCATACTTGTTTTTGTCTCTCATCGTCATCTCTTTTTCTTTACTGCATTTCGCTTACATATCTGTCTTTGCGTCTAAGCGGTTTCTTTTTTCTATCAAAAAAAATTAATTTTTTTTACTGTGTTTTCTTTTTAGTAGAATATAGTCTACTTTCCTCTCACTTCCAAGCGCTGGGAGTGCGCTTTTGAATTTGCATTTTCAATAATTTTTGATCAAGCAATCATTGATCACCGATCTGTTTGTGCTGCTGGTTATAATGAACCACCATGAGAATCCGGGGGTAAGTACTATAGACTTTGAGAATAGAATTTTTTGAAACTAATCAATTTTTTTTTGCAGAGATCCCGTTTAAAACCTACAAGTACATTTAGTTCTATACAGTAAGTAGCAAAGTAATATAACTGTAAATCAGTTGAGTAAAACTAATACTTTTCTTCCCAGGCGTCCTAAACAAAAACCAAATGTTGGGCAATACCGCCCGAGCAACAGTTTATCGTCAAGTCAAAATAATTTAAACAAACCAATGGCATTGAGAATCGAAAAATCCATATTCGTACCCCAACGACCAATGATTGAAAAATCTTTTCTTCGCTCATTTCATTCAAATGTATTAAAAGCGGTTAAAAGTAACGATCAACCCATAGAGAGGCCTGTCAAAAGACATAAAGCTCATCCTCTTATTACAAATAATCTGAGCCTTTTCAATAGCCCTCGTGAACTCAACCCAGCTGTAGTTTACGAGGTTTATGTGGAAAAAGTGAAAACCTGCCGACTTGGGGAAATTTTAGGGGCGAAATTAGTTTTATCATCAGAATGGGACATTACGACCAACTCTTACAAGCGTGATGCCCTTATCTGGAGTCTATTTTATAACGAAGATAGGCTCTGTTTAATTAACGACCATGTTATTAAAGATATTAGCTTTCCACGCGCACGTCCTCTAACTCTTATTCTCGGTCTCAAATATGATGTGACTATTAAAATTCCTGGAAAGGGATTTCACAAAACGACAGAGATTATTTTTAAGTTCTCTGATAACATCTTTACTCATTTTAAAAATTTTGTGATTTCTTATTATCATGCAAATGAAGCAACACAGAGTGACTTTTCAGTATCTCCAGACTCTTCAGAATTTAAAGGGTTTTTGAAAGCTAGTTCTCATGTCAGCCCGAAGAATTTTCAGCGTCATCAACCAACAACTCGCACCGATCAGTCTTCTATTAAATCCATCCCTTTCAGTCAACGACTAAGCATACCAAATAAAAAGGTTTTCACAAAGCCTAAAAGCGATTCCACTCTTTCAAACAATCTTAACAACATTTATCTTCGGAAATCAAATTTCACTGATTTTAACAGTAAATCTTATCAAAAATCTCAGAAAAAAACAAAAGATGTGAGACAGGACCTTGGGGCTTCAAAAGAATCTGAGACATCGCATTTTAATCTTTCAAGTCTTGGTAAAACTTTAGAAACTACTAAACCTGTTATTTCGACGTTTAATTCTTCCTTCAGCTTTGTATTTAAAGATTTGAAAACATTAGATATAACTCCTGATGATTTTCGAAAACTTGATAGTGGAAACTTTCTAAATGATACTCTTATCAATTTTTTTTTGAAGTATTTTCATCAAGTGACAGCATATCCCAATCCAAAACTTGCTGATTCTATCTACTTTTTTAATTCGTTTTTCTACTCAAAGCTTTTAGGGGGCTACAGTCAAGTCAAAAAGTGGACATCAAAAGTTGATCTTTTTAAGTATCCTTATGTTTTTGTTCCAATCAATCATAAAATGCATTGGCATTTGGTGATTGTTTACAATCTTCCTGTGTTGCTTTGTGATCCAGTTCACAAACTAAGTAGCGACGAAGCTTTTTCAGATAAACTTCGGACACACTCCAAAACTGATGATTGTGTTATTTTCCTTCTCAATTCAACCGGAGGAAGTACTGAAGAAAATCAAGAGGTTGTGAACAATTTCAAAGACTATATAGTAGAAGAAGGCAAAGATAAGCTGAACATGAAGATTGACAGAAAACGGATTGTAATGAAAGCAGTACATGTTCCTCAGCAAAATAACTACTGTGATTGCGGCGTGTTTCTCATTCACTACGTTCACATGTTCATGAGCAATTCTGAAAAAGCTCTCAGTCTAATGTTTTCACCTTTAAACATCGAAGGTCATTTATACAACACTGTTTGGAAACCTCACGCTATGGCGGCTAAACGGGAAAACCTAAAACGGCGGTTGGTTAATTTTCAGATTGAAAACAAAAAATACCAAGCTGGATTGCCAGCAGCAACTCTCTACGATGAGGGTGATGTAGAGGCTCATGAAGTCAAATTTTCAGGCCCGACGACTCGTAAACCTTCAGTAACAGAAATTACACATATTAGCACAGGAGAGACAAAAGAGGATGGCTTAAGTGGAGCTATCAAAAAGTTGGATGAAACAATAGCGAGATCTGATGATGATTTAGTTGATACTGAGGACACTTCAAGATCAATGAGTACCTCCACGACGCCAATCAATCTCAGAAAGAGGAAGGTGTTTGACGAGACTGAAGATCAGACAGAAGATGAAATAAATTCACAAAACGAGTCGCGTGCTGCTTCAGTTGAATTAGTAGTGAGTGTAATGAATGACGATAGTGTTGACAATGACAACCGGATCTCATTAAAGCGTTCTGCCCGTTCAACTACTTCTGCTATTGCTGCCACTGATTCTACTTTTGCTGATGATGCGGATACTGCTGACGCTGATATAAGTGAGGTAGTTATAGTAGGCAACAGTCGTGATTAACCCTGAAAAACTTAATTATACTCAAAAGCAGAAAGGATCACGCTTGAAAAATTTTTTTTTCTACGTGTCTGTTACAAGCACAAAGAATTTTATTTTTACAATAATTATTGATCCTGATGCTGGTATGGCTGCCACAAGCCGAAGATTTATACATATTGCATATAACTAGACAAACTGGATAACGGGAAAAAAAAAAAAAAATTGTTTCAGTTTCCTACATATTGGATAGGTGTATGAAACAAAACAATTTTTTCAAATGGTATGAGAGTATCCATATAATAATAAATTTGTTTTTTTTCAATATTTAAATTGTTTGGTTTTTGTAGCAGCATTTAGTAATAGTGCGTATATGCTAAATCGTGATACATACGTATATTAAAATAGTAATAGTAGTAGTAGTAGTAGTAGTAGTAGTAGTAGTAGTAGTAGTAGTAGTAGTAGTAGTAGTAGTAGTAGTAGTAGTAGTAGTAGTAGTAGTAGTAGTT
>QVTG01000120.1:15029-29095 GCA_013305925.1 Geotrichum reessii | reverse complement strand
GTAGTAGTAGTAGTAGTAGTAGTAGTAGTAGTAGTAGTAGTAGTAGTAGTAGTAGTAGTAGTAGTAGTAGTAGTATAGTTAATATCAATTGTACTACTATTCTAAGGTTAGACTCATACATGTAAACAATTTTTTTGTAATTTTGTGCACTTTTATTTACTTGTATATACATGTATTTCATTGTTTTGGTTTCACAACAGCGATTAATATTCAATTATTTTACGGCATAGAAAATAGAATAAAAAAAATGTATATAAAAGCATATCGAGGTCAAGTCTGAGGATCTTAAAATTTTTGAATTGGAAAAAGAAAAAAAAAAAAAGTGGGTTTTATACAAAAAGTTGATAATAGTTACGTTAACAGAGACTTTTCCTAAAAAAAAGTAAACCCCCCGCCCTCTTTACTACTTTGATGTTTATTCATTTTTTTGATATTTGTACAAAAGTCAGCAATAGCAGCAGATTCATAATTTTTTTTTTTTATAATTCCAATCTTGTGAAAGGTTTGATACTTAGAGTACTTGACAACTTCAGCTTTTTTTTGCAAAACCTTATTTCGTGATTAAAAAATATATCACAATCAAAAGAAAGACAACAAAACATTAACATGAAATATTTGTATAGATGGCTCAATTTATATTATTATAATGCTTGGTGTCTAGAGTATTAATAAATAAAAAATTAGATTAGTATGATATATTTCTGCCACAAAGCTTTTTTACTTTGTTGACTCGCCTTGGCATGGATTCTATTAATCTGTTTAGATAACTCGGCTTCATATTCAACCATGATTCTGATTGAATAGAAGCCATTGAAACATAAAAAATAACATATGGGCTTTTTGTTAACAGATTATTTTTAATATCTTTTCAGATATTTTCAATGGAGTTAATATTAGGAGATTGTGATGGCAAAATCATAGTCTCAATACTGTGATCCAACAACCTTTTTTTCACTTCTTCATGACAATAATAAACTAGCCCCATCCTGCATCAAAATAACATTCTTACCTAGAAATCTTTTTTTAGTTTTTTTAATAAACGGTGACAAATTGTTTTCAAGATTTTTCAAATATAATTGGTGATCCATGGTGGCCCCTTGTTGTAGAAAGTAGAGATCGCTAGTATCTGCTTCAGAAAAAGCACACCAAACGCCCACTTTTTTACGATTACTAGAAACTGTAGATCGTGTTATAATTGAACCGTTCTTAGATTTTTTGCTGTAATATTGTATCTATTGAGGTTGCTCTCTCGTTGAAAAACCAATCTGAAAATGACTTTCATCTGACCAGATGACTGTCGCCCAGTCAAAACTTGTAAAAAAATTTTTTTTTTAGGCATTGGCCCATAATTTCCGTTATACTTTGTGACATCTTTTCAAAAATGGTAAAGAAGACGATACACAATATTTGAAACAGTTTTGTCGTAGAACTTGTCGGATCAAAACCATACCAATAGTGAGTTTTAGTATTATTTGAGTGACGAGTTGATTGAGTGTAATTCTAGGGGTTTTTTCTTTTAGCACGCGAAATTCTTCTTACCTCACACTCACTCAAAAATGCAGGTTTCTTGTAAGTTTATTTTAATTTTTCATAGAAGTTGTCTTTTAATTTGACAAACCTCAATTGTTTGTAGACTTTGAGAATAGTGCTCCTAAGACGACCAAATATTTTGACCACCTGAGTTGCAGAGAGGCCTAAAATCTGTCATTCTTTTAAAATTCCCCTTGAAATTTGTAAATATGATTTTCCCTGCATTTTAAAATATGTAGACAAATAGACGTGAGATAATGATGATTTTCAACCGTGTTTTAATTGATTTTGTCGTAGATGGGTTTAAAAGTTTCGTTAATTTTTTTTTTTTTTTTGGCTCTAGTGGTCAAATACCCTACGTAGCATAATATTTCCCAGTCAATGTTTTAACTGAATGTATACTTAATGTACTGTACTGTATTGTTTTTTATCAAGTATGTACTTGATTTTTTGTGATACATACTTATGCCCCCCCTTTTTTTTTTTTTTTTTTTTTTTTGCCGTTGTTGCTTTATTGTCAAACCACACTGGCAGACCAGGGGCCATTGATATGGTAGTTTACTAAACAAAGTGGGGGGAGGGGAGGAGGGGGGTAATCTTAATAGTCCTTATTAACAATCTATGTGCCCATTAATTGAAGTCTTGAAAATTATATGTCATTTGACTATGTAACTATTTAGTTTGGTACTCATGAATTGATGAAGAAAAAAAAAAAAAGATGGAACCATCACGTCTAGCAAATTTAGTTTCAATGAAATTTGCTTTCAAAGATAGGAGAAGGGAAGGTTATGTGCACACTTCTACTTTTTTTTTTTTTTTTGGGCACTAATCTGGGGTAACCAAAAAAGGTAGAGTTTGTGTTGTACAGTGACTATATGCAATGCAGGCTGAATTAAATTGCCCAAGCTAGTCGTAGAACTAGCAAAAAAAAAAAAAAAAAACCGACAGAAAACAGCGGTATTAATTGTTAAAATAAAAGCCGAACAGTGCACATATATTCTATTCAGTTCTTCATATCTTGATTTATTTTTACTAATAACGTGATTGTATAACAGTTGAAAGAGCGTGATTGAAAGAAAAGAATCAACAATTATTTAACATACGTTGCCGAAAGCTTTAGTTCTCAGTCCATCACTTTTTTTTTTTTTTCAATTACTATAATGATTGTCAATATTTTTCTTTCCTGCTACTAGTATATTCAATCAAGTCATATCTATTTAGATGCGGTGCCTTTGGGAGTGTATGCTGGGTACTGCTGGTAGTAATCCCGGTCTGGCGTAGTTGCTGGTAGTGGGGGTGACAGAATTTGATTTAAATTGTTTTTTGTCAGCCGCGGCAGCGGCAACGTTGGTGAAAAATTTGTCTGCGGGTGATTGTTATTAGAATGATAGTGATAATTAATATGCCTGTTGCTGCCGCCACTGCTTGCCATATTTTTTGACGTATCTGGATAAGGTAGAACGTGAATAGGTGGGAGCTGCACCGCATAGTTGGATGGTGGAAACTCCGAATATCGTGGCTTTTGCTGTAAATGTATTGGATGGTTTTGATGCTGTCGCTCATGGCGATCAATATATGGGTATTGTGCCGGTTGGTGAGCATACGAAGGCTGATGCTGATACGCGTACTGCTCGGGGATTTCAACAACAATATTTGGGGTGTTTGAACATGATACAAACTTGAGTTCCTTACCATAGTCGACAGCTGGAGAAATGAAAGAGTTTTGGACAAGTGGGAGTTCTGGCTGCCGAAAGTGACCTTGGCCGTGCACTGGCTGATGTGAATTGAGATGATGATGCTGCTGTTGTTGTTGTTGTTGTTGCTGCTGTTGTTGCTGTTGGGCCATACCATTTACTAGTTTGCCAATTTTTGTGTTGTTATTCAGCCCATCCCGGAACTCAAACTTTGGTCTGTACCCTTCGCATACACGCTTACTTTTGATACAATTCGTACAATGTGGTTTTTGTTCACCACACTTTATTCTTCGTTTTTTGCAAGTGTAACACCCATCTCGTGTGCGTTTTGTCTTGCCAGGTGCTGCTACTGGTGACGATGATACTGATGCTGGTGTTGCTGGAGGCATTGAACTATTATGGCAGAGAGAAAAAAAAATAAGATTGTGATTACAGTTGAAAATAATAATAATAAAAAAAAAAGATTTTGACAGTTCAAATTGTGGAAAACCAGAAAGAAATACTTTGGTATTTAAATAACGTAGACTTCAAATAAATAAATTCCCAAAAAAAAAAAAAATAAATTATTTCAATAATAATCAAAAGACTGTCGAGATTTTTGTACCTTTGACCATATTTAAGCGAGTACCAAACTAAGCGTGTACGTATTACTGACAAAAGTAAATTACCGTATTTGGTAGGAAACTTAAAAAAGCTCGCATGGCATCCTAAAACATTGACCACATTTAAGCCGCACACTTGAACTTCCAAAAACGACAAAAAGTTTTACTGTCAAAAACGTAAAAAGTGACAACAACAGAAGATAATTGACAGGAAAAAAAATGAAAAAAAATGAAAAATTGACAAAAAAAAAAAATAATAATATCCATTTATAGCTTGATTGATATCCATTGAGTCTTCATATATATATATATATATAAAAGAAAAAAGTAAAAAGTAAAAAGAAAAAAGAAAAAAAAAAAGAATAGCAAAGGGGGAGGGAAACAAAATTACCAAATCAAATCAGCCCAGTGACAACATAATGTATTTTCCTATTTGTTTTATTTTTTTTAATCTGTAAACCCAGATTTGATGATGGCCTGAGTATATAATAAATAATAATAAAATAAAAATAATAATAATAATAATATAATATAATTATAATAATAATAATAATAATAATAATAATATATAATAATACTAAATAATAATAATAATAAATAATAATAATAATAATAATTAATAATAATAGAAAAACTCTCATAAAATATTTTCATGTGTTTTAATAGTATATAAACCGCTAATTATTTGTTATTTGAACTAATCAAACAAATTTAGTACAGTTTTATCTGTGCCTTTTTTTTTTAACAACTTATAGCTTTTGCATAAAAACTAAAACTATTTGGTAAGTTGTCAATAGGAGATTACAAACATTTAGACTACTTAATGCATTGTACGCGAACAAAAGTATAGAATTAAAATCCAAAAAGCAAGAGTTTTCATCCACTTTTTTTTTTATTTTTTATTTTTTAATAAACGAGTTATATACCTTTATTTATTTTTTTGCTATATACCTAATATGTCATTCATCCAAGGTATTGGCAAGGATTGACTAAACCTAAATAAAATTCAAAATGTATTTTTATTACCCAACAACTAAACTAGCCATTTCAGTCAAATCAATTTCAAACAACAACGACAATAGAAGAAAATTAAATCAATCAGTACAAACATCAAAACAAAAAAAAGCTCATCTGGACAGCTACATCATGTATTTAGCGCCGCGAACTTGCCACACAAGTGACAACTTGTCGCGTGCAAAAGACGGTCACCCGCATGAGCATGGCCTAGGATAGCCCGTGCTGAGACTACAAATGGTTAAATTATGTAAATCTAGAAATTAGCCAAAAAAAAAAAAAAAAAGATGTGAATCCAAGCTTTTAAAAAAAAAAATACCTTGCTAGAAAAGATGGTGATCTTGATAATTAGCAGCTGCTCTGTTAGAAAAAAAAAAAAGGTTTTGTACCAAAATTTATTACAAAAAGGCATCAAATTGCGGGTTTTGTAAATATTTTCAAGAGTGTGTGTGTTTTTAATATTTATTTGTGAATAAAAAAGCTGGCAGATTTATCATGAGATACTAAATAAGCGTACACCAAAATACGGCATCACGAAGCAAAGGTTTATTTACGGTATACGGAATGTATTTGCTAATAATATTTTGATAATGTCTAGAGTTGGATGACTACATTCTTTTTTCTAACCAGAATTCATTGGTACTTGACAACAAACATTAGGGCTAATATAGGCTTGACTATCCCTTATCTTATTAAAAATTTTTTTTTTTCTTTTGGCAACAGCTGCAAAACATACTTGTGAAAAATAGTGAGCTTTGAATCTACTTTCGTTTTGGTATTTTTTTTTCCGGTTATTTCACCGCAGTCCACTTTTTTTTTTTTTTTTTTCCTTTCAAGACTATACAGGCCGATGATCTTGGAGCAACTTTATTGGTCAATCTATCAAGTCTACACTTGAAACAACAGATATTGTGATAAACTGGTTGCCCTGAGTCTATGCGTAAAAGCCGGTGGGAAACGAAGACTCACAGACTTGCAGGTATATAGCCTGTTTTTTTTTTTTTTTTTTTTTTTTTTTTTTTCGACAAGCTGCCAGTCTTTACTTCGCGCGCAATCCGAAAAAAAAAAAAAAAAAAGCATATGCTTACTTATGGAAATAAAAAAAAAACAAAAAAACTACAAAGTCCAATAGTTTAGTGTTAAAACAGACGTTACACGTGTCTATGAAAATTTAACAAGCCAATCAATACTTTTGTTGGTGATAAGATTTTATAAACGCGTAAATGTACAAAATTTAGTATTTACTGAGTTGTCTATTCAATTTATAGCCGCTATGAGGTATGAAAGTAAAGAAATCACACAATGCTTTATTCGATGTTTGATAAGGCGGTATTGGACAGTATACGTATGATTATAACATGATCTTAAAAGGTACATTTGTGACAAAATTTAAAGACTTTATTACTATATTTTGAAATGTGTGTTTTGTCTCAAGTCATAAATCACAAACTTTAAGTCACATTATATGGAAGTGATGTTTTTCTTGTTACGTCATCGCTTTGCTAAGCTTTTAGAGATGGGTTTTTTTTTTTTTTTTTTTCCTTTGTTCCATTATTATTTTTAAGACTTGAGACATTAGTACAGATTATTTGCAAAGCTAATCAAATCCATCGAAAACAAGTTTGTTGCCAGTTTTTTTGTTTTGTTTCTTTCACTTATTCTTTATCATCTTTTTTTTTTTTTTTTTTTAGTTTTTGATAGTTTTTTTTTTTCATTTCTATTGCATCTCGACAGCTCTTATTGCTCAATTACCCTTTTGTTTTTTGTCGCATGTACATGTCTTTAGTTAACAGTTATTACCATTTGTTAGCTGACAAAAACCAATATTGGTGTACTTTTGGCGGTTTTAACTTTTTTTTTTAAATTCAGTTTTTTATTTTTCAGCAACTTCATCCATTAACAAACAAGTTAACAGATAAAAGCCAAAAATAACATTCAAAACAAAGACTAAATTTCATTTCTACAACTTGTTTTTCTTGAAAAATATCTCTTTTTTTCTTTCTTTCTTTAATTTCATCACGTTAGCTTTTTTTTTTTTTTTTTTTTTTTTGGAACGCTACAATTTACTTCATAAACAATGTCTACAATGGATACTACCGCCACGGCATCGCCAGTGTCAGCAACACCAATACCACTGACTAAAGCAACAAATATAACTACAATATCACATAAAAAGCGACCCCAGGACTTTAACTTTGGCAAGCAATTAGGTATTGGATCATACTCGACGGTTGTATATGCAACAGACAAACAGACTTTACGACAGTACGCCATCAAAATTCTCAATAAACAACATATCATCAAAGAAAAGAGTGAAAAGTACGTAACAATTGAAAAATCAACTTTAAACAGACTAGGCAAGGACAATCATCATGGCATTATCAAACTATACTACACTTTTCAAGACAAGAACTCACTTTATTTTGTGCTTGACTACGCCACGCACGGCGAGCTGCTATCTCTCATCAAGCGACTAGGCTCTCTTGACGAAAACTGTGTGCGCTACTTTGGTGCACAAATCCTCGACGCTATAGACTTTATGCATAAACAAGGCGTCATTCATAGAGACCTCAAGCCCGAAAATATTCTTCTTGACGACAAGATGCGAGTAAAAATTACTGATTTTGGCACCGCAAAGTTGCTGGACCTCGACACTCCCAAAATCAAGCCTGGTCTTAAAGGCAAGTCCGTAGTTAGCAACGACCAGCGCGCAAAGTCTTTTGTGGGTACTGCCGAGTATGTATCGCCTGAATTGCTCAACGACAAATCACAAGGAAAGCCTTGCGATATCTGGGCTTTTGGGTGCATAATTTACCAGCTGCTGGCCGGTCGGCCGCCTTTCCAAGCCACCAACGATCATTTGGTATTTACCAAAATTGTAAAACTACAGTACTCTTACCCACCTCGGTTTCCACACATATTACGAGATCTTATAAAGCATCTGCTTGTTTTGGACCCTAATCGACGATGGCTGATTCCACAAATTAAAAAGCATGAATTTTTTGCCTCTGTTGAGTGGACTACAAAGGGAATTTGGAACAAAAAGCCACCACGATTTCAGCCGTTCAAGGAAACTCCATCTGTCAACGGCAACTCTTTCAAACTAGTTAATGGCCTACCCGTCATTAACTCTCGTCCTGTGAACCTGGTCAAACATACCTCAGATGGGACTCGTGTGGTTAAAGCCGCCAGTACAGGTAATAATTTGGCAGCAATGCAGAACAAGGGTGCAGCTAAGAATGGCGGGGTAACCGCTGCTGCCGCTGCGGCTTTAGCCAAAAATCCGAGTAGCATAACGCCTTATCACACCCCGGTTCAACAGTCCCGTCATGTCATACTGCCCAACACTAGTAATACTGATAATATCGACAATAGCACAAACAACAACAACAACAAAGGATTTGACCTAAAACAAGAGAACCGCGTTCCGCCCGTATTTTCTTCTTCAAATGACACAGCAAGTACCAAGCGACCTGCAGTCCTATCACGTGCACAATCAGCAGCCAAGTCTGAATCACGCCCGGGGTTGTCCCATTCACGATCGAGCGCTCGCTTAGTTCCTGTCAAGTCTGAGCCAAAGATGCCAGTTAACAGCACAATTGAAAAGACGTCTTCATCATCATCAGTCCAAGAACCCTTTGCGTCTGCCAATGGAACAGCAGGCCTCGTTGAAAAAATGGTTCTTCCAGAAAAAACGCCAATTGATCAGCTTTTTGCTAATGTGATTCAAACTCAAAACGAGCGTGTGCTCTACGTAAGCACAGTAATGATTACAACTACAAATCATAATAACAGCAACAACAGTATCACGTACAACAATGGCAGCGAAGCAGAAGATGATTATGATAGTTCACCATCGCCGCTGGCCGGCACTAAGCTATCAAAGATCTTTTCGAATTTGCCGCGTAAAAAGAAACGGGTAATGTTAGTAACAACTAGCGGGCGACTGCTAATTCTTAGTAATACTGAGCTTCCTGGAACTATTGTAAGTTCACAGTCAACTACAGCGTCGACTGCTGCCACTATCGCAGCTAGCGGCAACAATACCGGTACGGGCTTTTCATCGCGACTCTTTTCAGCAAGCGGTAGCTCGACAGCCGAAATTGACCGGCGCCACATTCACTATGAAATTATGATTACAAACCCGTTAATTAATATTCGTGAGTTTCCGTTTAACCGCCGAACACGCATGGGCGTTTTATCAATCCAGACTGAGACCAAGATCCACACAATCGAAGACCCTGGTGGCACAAGCGAATGGATGGAAGCGTTCCGAGTAGCCCGCGAGTTTGTTCGCAACTCCGAACTAGTGATGACTAGCTATCTAAACTCTACAGCGGCGGCAGCGGCTGCCGCATCGACTTCACGCGGGCATAAACGTTTCGGAGGAGGCCGCAATAATTCCAAGTCTGGACAGAGCGGTAATGGTATCAATAGCGGCGCTAACTACTACTACAAATCAAGCAGCTCATTTGTGCGCAAACCGTTCCCCGACGACCAAGTCCAGGGAGCAAGACCGGGGCTACCGCTGGCGGTTAACGGTTCTTCAATGTTGCAACGTAACGAAGAGCGTAAAATGTTGCGTCGCGGACTTGCTTCTAATATGTAGGTCCCTTTTTTTTTTTTTTTTTTTTTTGTCCGCAAACTATGCGTCAGATATTGGCAAACAAGCAAAAAAAAAAAGGACAGGAAACTGTTGACCAGTGAATATTTTGATCCTAATTATCATTAAAACCTATTTATGTACGTATATTTAAAACCAAAAAAAATAAGTCTTATTTTATTCTTTTTTTTTTTTAATAAAATTTCTCAAGTTTGTTTAGTTGTGAATGTTTTTTTTCTTTTTTTTTTTTTTTTTTTTTATTTTTTTTGTTTTTTTTTTTTTTTTTTTTTTTTTTTTTTTTTTTTCTTTTTTGTTTTATTTTTTTATTTCTAATCTTAAATTTATTTTTAACTTTATTTAGTATTTTATTTTTATTTTATTTTTTTTTCTTTATCTGGTGTTAATTTATTTTCAACTTTCAACTTTCAATCTTTTTTTACTTTTCTTTTCTTTTTTTTTTTTCTGGTTTGGTTCTTATTCCAGATCATGAGGTTTGTTTCCAGGAACTTCATTACTAGAAGCATCAAAATAGAATTCAGGTTCCAGTCCGTCTAGAGAAGCGCTGGTGGCCTCACCATCTAGTAATAGCTCAGCCATCAATAAACCTGTTCCGGGTGCATTGTTGATACCCCAACATGAGTGGCCACTTGCTAGATAAAGATTCTCGACGTTGGTATTGCCAATGAATGGGCCCGAGTGCGACGGCACATCAACAATCGGCAAATAACATGCCTGCCGTTTCAGAATACGACCATTTTTTAACTGAGGAGAAATATATCCAACGTTCTTGAACAACTCATCGCAACGATCACGAAGCACTTCAACATCGTCTGTACTCTCAGGTACGCCTGCCGCCGAATCTCCCTCACCACACACATAGACTTCATCTTTACGAGGGTAGATTTCGGGCGAAACGTAAGAAGTTCTACTTGTTCTCATTTCTGTGAAAAGAGCAAAAGGAGAAACAGATTTAGAGGGTTGAATTGTAATGGAGTGCGCACGCAGTCCAGAAATGGGACATGACGGAAGAATCTTGGAAGTCCAAGGACCTAAAGTCAGTACAATCTGGTCGCCTTCTAAATACTTTAAGCCATCATCAGATTTTTCATCTTCCCCTGACATAGTGGAGTCCGTAGGAACTTGTTGCTCAAATGGCGGAACGGTGCTTTCGATTTCATCATGACTAGACTCTTCTGAAGTGGTACTCTCATTTAGGCTCTGCTCGTCATCATCAGTGGAAATAATAGAAGAGGTTTCGCTAGATATACTAGATGCAGAATTAATAGATGATGGAATAGTAAGATCAGAGGTTGTAATAATGTCAGGGGCGTTGTGGTTATTATTGATATTAGTTGAAAAAGTATTAGAAGTGCCATGGATGCCAGAAGTGGTAATAGTGGACGTGCTAGAGAGAGATGACTCAGAAGGAGACTCCGAAATGCTGATATTAGAAAAGGACTGTTGAATCGAATTCATTTTTTGTTGTTGGTTATTGAATGTAGGATTGTCAGGGTGGTGCAATGAACTCTTGTTAACAGTTGGTGAGGATGGGTGTTGAAGCTTACGACTGATTGGAGTTTGCTTCACAGCGCTGGCTGCGCGAGTCGCACTATTATGCTTGTCAATAAATGTGGTGTACTTGACGCCAGTAGCTTCGCCTTTATCATTAGTCACTATTTCCGTAGCCTTACCAGAAACCAAGTCTACTGCACCAGTTTCTAAAACCTTTTTGAGAATGAACAGGGTGAACTTATAAGGATGTACTTGAGCGGTAGAGTCAGCGCCACCTAAATGCGCCCAGCCATCAATAATAGCGGTGTTAATCCAGTCGAGGTCTTCAGGAAGATCCACAGCAGGCTTTTTAGGAGTTTTCTGGCTGGCTATGTTTTTCAAGTTTGCCGGAGAAACATCGCCTTCAATGCAAAGAGTCTTCAGACCACGATAGCCCCATTCAATAGCGCCGTTGTATTCTTCAGCAAGTTCTTGATGTAGTTGAAATGAGAGAGGTACGATCTGTTGTGGGAATGCCCACATTGCCAGTAGACCACCTGCCTTACCAGAAGCACCACTAGCTGGTCTACGAGCTTCAAGTATTGTAATATGATGAGTTTCTGGTGAAAACTTGGGATGCCGTGTAATATAGTAAGCAGTACAGACGCCAACAATTCCGGCCCCTATTAGTAAAAAAAAAAAAAAAGGTTAGATATCAAGATTCAAAAAAAAAAAAAATTGTTATGAAAAGATGTGAAAACGTACCGACAATGACAATTTCCTTTTTCTTTGTATTTGACGACATTTTAAACCAGGTCAAGTTTGTTTATGTATCAGTTTGTGCGTGTGCTGATTATAAAGAGAAAGGTTTATGGTTTTGACCATATGGTGGTGGTGAAAAAAAAAAAATACAAGAAAAAATTTTTTTTCTCAGGAACTTGAGGTGTGCAAGCAGCTTCCTACAACCAACAAGAAAACGATATTGTAACAATCAAACGGTTATTTTAGTCCCGAAATTTTTTGAAATGAAAATGAAACAGGAAGATAAGAAAAGTCAAATGAGACTGAAATATAAATGTTATTTGTTTGGGGATTTGGCTTGTCAGAAAAAAATGAAACAAAAGTACAAAATGCTTGGTGATGATAATGGTAGTCTTATACCAACAGAGTGAAAGCCACAGACTAACAGTATTAATAATTTATTGCTTCAAAAAAAAAAAAAAAAAAGTAGAAAACACTAGTCGTGGTGTGGTTGTAGAAAAAGATCGTGGTAGAGATGCTTTCAATGTTGCTTTTGTTGTGCAAATTGAAAATCTTTCCCTTTTTTTTTTTTTTTTTTTCTTCAATAATGATCAATAAGGAAAGTGAATGAAAATATTAAAAATATTAAATTGTAGTAATGATTGGCTGTACGGGATCTAGACTTAAAACTTAACACTTAGTACTATTGATTGTTATTGAGTTGTCCCGTATTCAAGATCAAAAAAACACAGTTTCCATAGTGAAAGAAAAAAAAAAAAGCTCTGCCGTTGTAATTATCAAAAATTTTATAAATGTGATTCATATGTTAAAAAGATTGTTCTTAGTTTGCTCACTTAATTTTTGTCTGTTTTACACAGATTAGTTAAAAATGCTTTTGTTTTTTGGTGACTTCCAAATTTTATAAGATAATTAGACTTCTGTGTTGTCATCATTCAAAAGTACTGCTGGCTAGAGATTACTGGATTGTTCAAGTAAATTCAATTATAACCAGTAACATTCAATGCAGGAACTAGTTCTCAGGTGAAAGTCAAGACAATGGATCATAATGTTGAATTTAACATAGAAATGCGTAAAGTATTGGGTTTTAACAGTTAGTACGTATAGTTTATCAAAGAGTTTTACCGTATATACTATTTCACATATTTTGTCTATTATCAATTCAAAAAACAAAAAAAAAAAACAATAATAATGCATTAAATTTCGTCAATGACAGAAAGTTAAAGTCATATTTTGATAAATGTCTGTTGGTTACTAATACTACGACGACAAACTACATCGTTTTTCTTAGTCTACCTGTTATTAATGACAATTGTTTAATATCGCTGATGCTTAATATTAAAACTTGCATTACTTGAATCTAATGAGGTCTCTTTAAAAGATCTTTTTTTATAATGGTGAGCAAATTTTCGACGATTATCTCTTTGAAAATGGTTGTTGTTATAAAGTAAAGCCTGTATGTTTGGAACCAATGAGATTTCTAGAATTGTTGTTATTTGAAACCAATGAAATTTTTGAATTGTTGTTATCTCAATGAAAATTTTGAATTGTTGTTATCTCAATTCAATGAGATTCTATAAACTAAAATTGATTAAACCCAATGGGACTCTGTGAATAGAATTAAAGAGATTATTGGTAAGATATGAATAAGAATTTTTTTGTAGAAGTTTTATTTAGGCAGCAAACCTTAGCATGAAAAGCTTAGTCTGCATTACAAACTGGATAGCTTGTTGTAGTTATTTTTTTTTTTTTAGATAAAGAATTAGATTTTTATTGTCATCCAGTCAAATCCAAATAGGCAAATGTCTTTAAATATCAGTTGTTACAAAAGCCAATATTGAGCATTGGCTTAGATGTAAATTTTGACTTTTTGTTGGTGCTTTGTCTTAATTATATAAAATTTATTTGAAAAGCCTCTAAGAGTTTATAGATAGAAAATCTGTTTATTGTCCTTACATCACATAGTTACATGATTAATATAATAATAACAACGATATACAAAGAAGACATGGAATTCAAAAAAAAAAAAACATTTGTCTCTATGAGACTTTAAAATCAGCGTCCTCAGCGCGCTTTAGGTGTTTCAGGCATTCGATGGCGCCGAATTCTCCATGAAATAACACATGTGCTAAGGGAAACCTGGGATACATAACACCTGCTGGAATGATAACAGAGATTGACACACAGTAAAACCTTAACAAGCTGCTCTAATCAAGCAAACCATCAGCAAAGAAGTTGCGGTAATGAGTTCAAGAACTTGACTACCGCTCCAAGACCCTTCTTGGTATCAAGCAGGACTCTTAGATCAAGTTCCGGGGAAACTTTACTTAAGAAGCTACGCTCCACAGGATGTAGAGGGCACTCCTTAAGAAC
>QVTG01000120.1:0-14671 GCA_013305925.1 Geotrichum reessii | reverse complement strand
TTGTCATCATCAATGCCTTCCATTTGTCTGATTCTCACAAATAGTTCATCAAGGTCGCCTTCGGGTTGCTTACTACGGGTAGTAAGTTTCCTAACAGGGTTTCTCGGGCTGACAGCTCGAATGACCCTGACAGCAAACCGGCCTCTAAGAGTTTTTTTAGTTACAATTTTCTACGTGATGCAAAACAACCCAATTGAAAATACTTTTTGCAACTAACTTGTGATATTTGATATTGTTTAGTTATTGTATTTTTGGTAAACTTCTCGGTGTTTATAGCCAATAATATCTTTTTAATTAAACTATTAATTCGTTTATTTTGGTACTTGTTACAGCATATACAAATATGATGAAGTTGACCTAAAGCTTTCATCAAAATTTTTAAATTGTCATAAGCTTTTTGTTAGTTTTATATCCGTACCTTCAGTTCATGCAATTATTAACTCTGCATGAGGAACTTTGCATGACTTTTACTTATGATCTACAAATATTGAAATCTTAAAAAAAGCTTCATTCATTTTTTTGTAACCTTTGATATATTAGAGCTTAAAAAAATTATCTCAAAATAATATGTGGTTATAATTATGTAACTATGTGATGTAAGGACAATAAACTGATTTTCTATCTATCTATAATATGTGGTTAGCTCAAAAAAATTGATAATTTGTACTTGAGGAACACGCTGTATGTCAAGAAAACTGTGAAAAGTTAAAATTTAGTAGTTTCAAAGCTTTGTATCAGCGCCTTACCTTATATCAAAAGTAGCGTTCAAGCAATCATAAAAATTCTTAATTTGTTAAATACTTTTTCTAATTAATATTCACCTCAAAACCTCAGGCCATCAAGTTTCTTTTATTGTAAATACTACATGTTAAATACTACAGCCACAAGTGTCTTGGTTTTCTTTTCAGATACTAATTTAATTTGTACAAAACAAAAAAATGATTCAAAAAAATAAAAAAAGTAAACGGCTTGGCCACTAAATGACAATTTTTAGTATATTTATTTGTTTTATAACTGATGATTAGCTATAAATAAAAATAAGAACAATTTCAGTATTAACTAATTTCAATATATAACAGGAATCAGTAAACAATAAATTTTATTTCAATTATAAAGAGAATTACTTTTGCTAATACAATTCTTTTTTGTTTTTTAATTTTTATTTGAAATCAACCTGTTTTTTAACAAAACAAAAAAAATGAATTTGAGTAAATCATATAGGTATATATAGAAATTTGCTTTATTAGTTGGTTTAGGACGTTGAATACACTTTGATGACTTGAGTCCCATTGTTTAATGAAAAACGATAAAATTCTCAAAATCCATAGTTTTTGTGGTGCATGTAAAACTATACGTATATTTTTTATGACATACATATCATGACTTTAAGGCTGCTAATCGTGTGTCTAGAACTTGTAAAACCAATTTCTTATTTGCAATGATAATGATCATACTTGTAATACGATAAATATATATATATATATATATATAGTTTAGGTTGGAGTAAAAGAAAACTCAATATCTACATTATCATTAACTAAAGCTCTTATCAAAAAATTCAAAAACTTTTTTTCCTGCAGCCGGACCTAAAAGTGTCTCCAATTCATCTTTATCTGCCTTAACTAAGTCTTGTAGAGACCGGTAGGTGTTTATGAGAGTTCTGAAATTAGCCTCAGTAACTCCAGGAATAGATTTAAGCAGGTCAATTGCGGCATGATTGTAGTCACGATCACTTTCGGCTATAAGATCGTCCTTTAGACCGTAGCTCATAGAGATATCAATATCAGGTTCCTGACTGTTATAACTAATTTTAAGATGATAAAAAATCTCTGAGGTCTGTTCAGGCGATGATGACCAAATAATATTAAGCTTGGGATATTGAAGCAGTAAAATAACTAGTTTCGCTTGTATATCACTTTTGATTAATTTACTGCGTTCAGCCGAGCTGATTGTATTATTTGCAAAACCTCCTCCACCACCAGGAAGATCACTGAACGTTTCAAATGAAAAAGATTTACTTTCGTCAAACTCAATAAGTAATACCGGTTGCTCGTAGTATCTGAACATGGCTTGACACTGCGTATACAATCTTCCTGAGTTAAAACTCGAAATCAAATCTGGAATTGATTTTCTCTCAACACAGATTTTGGGAGAAATAATATAATCACCCACAGTCAGCTGCAAAGGCACAACACGTATGTGTTTTAAATGAATCATATTTGGGAGTGACGACATGAATTCTCTGTGGTCAACCAAAATTCTCATAGGTTCTTGTGGTAACCGGTTTACTATTTGGCCGCCAGCAATTCTAGTTTTGGTATTGTTGTTGCCAGCTGTGCCTGCTTTTGAAAGTCGTTTATAAACCACTTCCGGGTCCTCAGCGTCAAGCTCATTGACTATTGTGATAGGCAAACCAGCTTTCTCGCGAACTAATCTAGTAAATGCATCCTTTTCTTTTCGGACCGCTGCGAGATATCTTTGCTCCTCAACAGACATTCCGTAGTACATAAAATAAACCCTGACTTCTTTGTACGGATTGCTGGACCTATAAATTTCAGCACGCCTAATAAACGTTGTGTCAGGCTCATACATAATAATAAATGATGGTGATATCTCCTGCAATAAACTTTCTTCCTGATTTTGTTTATCATAAGTGTGAATCAAAATAAGATCATTTGGATCCAAAATTTGAATAGTGTTTTGCACATTAACAATCTCAAACCCTTCATCCTCTTCAAAATCTTCAGTTTTAGTAACTTCATGAAAAGTAGCTTCTATCATTTCAAGGTCTGGATCAGCCGCATTAACATCATCGGCAATACTGGCAGATGATCTTGATGAAACCTGTGAGTTTGCGGCGACAGCTGAATCCCCTCTTACTCTTCGTCGTTTGTTAAGAGGTTTGCCTGATTTTATGCCATTGTTATTATTACTATTATTGTGGTTATTATTGTTAGTATCGTGATTGTTGTTTTCAGATTGATTAGCAGTATTGTTAGCTTCGCGTCTGTTTGCATCAAGCTGTCGACGTACAGCTACTAATGACCTCCTCCAATCTCTAAAATCGTTCAAAAGAGTATTTAAAAAATTCTGACCTGAGTAGAATTTAAAACCAGATGATTCAGTTTCGGTCATTGTTCTAAGAAACCATGATATTTGCCGACAAGTCTTTCGGTCTTTACATAAAATAAGTATTGGCCCATCCATGTCGTTATGCTTAGACTTATCAATGCCAATCTCCTCAAGAATCTTAGCCAGTTGATCCCATTTAGGCAATTCCTCAATATCATGTTTTGATTTGGTTTGAAGATTGAATTTTGGTCTGTCTCCAAGCACACGTCTTCGTGAAATCTCCAATAACGATTCAAATGAGTCAGAAAAAAGTAATCGAGAGTCTGGGTCTCTTAAAGTTCCTGGCTGAGGAATACCTTGAAAATATATCGTGTCTATTGCCTTATAAAAAGTAATAGGGTCGTAAGATGGCAAATTAACAAGCAATTGCCTTAGTGTGGTTAAATCAAAAACGTCTCGTTTAGTCTTACTAGAGAGCCTGTGCCAAATAGGATCCATTTGCTTTCGAACAATAAAATCAAAGTTTTGTGACATAGCACTGTCAAGGTTCCAAAAGTCAATGTCAATCTGAGCATACAACTTTTTGATTCTACCAAGGCACTCTTCAATACAGGCCATGATAACAGTCTGTATTTGCTTCATAGACTCTGTCAACTCAACTTCAATCTCGATTACAGATGAAACATCGGCTGTTTGAGGGCGCTTGAGTTGGCCAGTGCGAGAGCTAGTGTACATTAAATGTTTGAGAGTCAGCGAATCATCAACTTCAACATGAAAACGCGGCCACAAAAAGACTTGACTAACTCGCAAGTTACGTATGACACTAGCAAGTGGTGAAAATCCACTAAAGTTCTCGGGTACATCTGACAGTGCTTTGATGAAACCAAACTTGTTTTTCTGCCTAAAAACTCTGAGAATAAATGATTCTGTTGAATGATGTGTAATTCTGTCGGCATGCATAACTACAATACCCGTAATTTTAGTCGGATCTATAACATTTGAAAGGATGTCAACAATAAAAATTCTTGATGTCACAATAAATACACCTCCCTTGGCGTAAAGAGATACTCTCTTTTCAACTGTGTAGCGTGAGTCAGTTTTAAGAATGGTAACGCCCCGATGTCTATTTTTTGGCGGTTCATGATTAATTTGCTGAGAGCTTTTATCATCAGTAATAAGATCTTCGTCTTCAGGAAATATAGTACCGATTCCATCTATAATGGCAAGTTCTCGAAGCTCTTCTCTGATAGTATCAAGTTCTCGGTCCAACGCACCAAGTACAATAACAAGGCTTTGCTCACTTTTTGAATTGGGGCGTAGATCTTTAGGCTTTGTCATGTCCAAATCGTTTAAACCGTTTCCTGCAACATCAATGGCATGAATCAAGTTAGAAGCAACTTTGACCATTCCAAGGCCGCGTCCAAGAATAAGTAAGCTGTCCTTAGCAAGCATCTTAATGATTATTTCCTTTTGAAATGGCAGTACAGTCGAGAGTGTTATCGGGTGAGTTTTAAAAAAGCGATAAGTGTCGGTTTGCTGTTGCTGGGATTGCTGGTTCAAAATCCTGGCTTTTTCTACTGGTGTCAGATCGTCGTCCTCCGCCACTGGAACGACTAAACTATCCTTTTCACGTTGAAGCAGCTCGTCCATGGCAGCATCTGCTAAGTCATCTGTCGGAGCCTCTGTCGACTGTACAAATAGAGACTCTTCTTCGTTGTCGTCGCGATTGCCATTGGTCATGATTGCTATTGAGAATATAGTAAAGGGTTAGTAGGTAATTATGATTTGAAATTGTGGAACTTGTATTGCCAATGTCACGAGTTTTATCGTTTTGGTTTTCAAACAAAAAAAAAAAGTCGAGAAACCAAATTTATTTCTAACCTGTGAGTCTTTTCTCTTCTATCTCACTCTTCTTCTTTGTCAAACGAAGTACTCCATTCTTTCCTATTCATTTTTTTTTTTTGAAAAAATCTTCCAATGTCTACTGTCAAAGACCTTATAGCATCACTCAAACCTGATGAGACATTTTTCTCGCTAGAGTTTTTTCCGCCTAAAACCAAGACTGTAAGATTTCCGCACTTTTGTGGTTTTAGTATATTTTTAGTTGCTAATTCTTTGTTTCGCAGGGTTTGGAGAACTTGAAAGCGCGTATACAGCGTATGACATGCCTAGGCTCTCTATTTGTAACAATAACTTGGGGAGCTGGCGGCTCAACTGCCGAAAAGTCGCTTGATCTGGCTAAGTTTGCTCAAGAACAAGGTAATACTACATGTCTTCATCTTACCTGCACCAATATGGATAAGAACATTCTTGATAACGCTTTGGAGCGTGCCAAAGCTGCCGGAATTCGTAATATTCTTGCCCTCAGAGGTGATCCTCCAAGAGGTGAAGAGTACTGGCAGGCAAACGCTGACTCACAATTCAACTATGCGGTAGATTTGGTAAAGTACATTCGCAAGAACTATGGTAACTACTTTTGCATTGGTGTTGCAGGGTACCCTGAGGGTCATGTCGATGGTGTCGATACTTCGAATCAAAACCCCCAAAAAGACTTACCCTATTTATTAGAAAAGATTGAGGCTGGTGCTGACTTCATTATCACCCAAATGTTTTATGATGTTAATAAGTTTCTCGAGTTTGAGCAATTGCTAAGAAATCACTCTTCTCCCCTTTTGCAAAAGATTCCTATTATTCCAGGTCTGATGCCGATTAACACGTTTCAGTCATTTGTTAGAGCTTCACGATTAAGTCATGCTAGCATCCCTCCTGCTTTACTGGAGTCTTTCAATGCTATTGCCAAGGGAGACGATGAGCGAGTTAAATTGCTTGGTGTTGAAGTACTAAGCAAAATTATCACTACCATTTTTCAAAAAACAGAGGGTAGAGTCAACGGCTTTCACTTCTACTCACTAAATTTGGAGAAATCAGTTGCAAAAATCATTGAACAGTGCCCTGTTATTTTAATTCCCTCGAGTTCTACAAATGTTACTAAAGCAAAGGCTCGAGCCTCATTTTCTAGTGTTAGTAGCTCAGGTTCTGTTGCTGTGTCTGAGGGTGATGATTCTGAGTTTATCATTGAACCTCCAGCATCTGGTTCTGCCAGAGGGCACAGAAGATCTAGTGTCAACGCTCACAACCGACTAATTGTTTCTGATCTGGCGACAGCTGGTAAGAGTGCTTTCCTAACTGTTTCTGAATCTAATGTTGGTCCTGCTTCCGATATCAAGTCTCAGCTTTCAGATGATATTCTTGCTATTTCTACTGGTGAGGGCGCATTAGGTAGAGAGGCCAACTGGGATGATTTTCCTAATGGTCGCTTTGGTGACTCTCGTTCTCCAGCCTACGGTGAAATTGATGGTTATGGACCCAGTTTGCATGTTGATAACAAGAAAGCTTATAAGATTTGGGGATACCCTGTTGACTCTCAAGATATTAGCACCATCTTTAAGAGACATATCACCGGTCAGCTGGACGCTATTCCCTGGTCCGATCAAGCTCTTGATGCCGAAACTATGCTTATTCAAGAACAGCTTCTGAATTTGAATGATCACGGTCTTTTCACTATTGCTTCTCAGCCTGCCTGTAATGCTGAAAAATCCAAAGATAAGATTTTTGGTTGGGGTCCCGAAAACGGCCGGGTGTTTCAAAAGCCTTTCGTTGAGTTTTTTATTTCTCCTAAGCAGTTTGAGAAGCTTCAGGCTATCCTCACAACGAAAAACAAAGAAGAGGGTGATATTTATTCTTACTACGCCACTACTTCTGACAAAAAGCTGATGACTAACCTACCCAGTGGTTCATCTAATGCGGTCACTTGGGGTGTATTTCCTAACAGAGAGATTCTTCAGAGTACTATTATTGAGGAAGAGTCTTTTGTTGCTTGGTCTGAAGAGGCATTTAGTATATGGAAAGAGTGGCAGCGTTTGTACAAGAAGAATAGTGCTTCTTACAAGTTACTTGACGATATTTATAAATCTTACTACCTGGTTACTGTTCTTTCTCATGACTATATGAATGACAGTGCTTTGTGGGAGACTTTGCTTGAGGTTTAAAATTTTAATAATTAATATTGCAAGACTTCAATGCTCAATATAAATGGTTTATATTTCTCTCATTGTTTATAATTTTTTTAAACTTGCCGGTGATGTCTAAATATTTGCACTTTACCGATTACTGTTGACGCCTGTTTCGTCTTCGAGATAGCTGAGTCTTAAGGTTTGGATCTTCGAAAAATGTGAATATGTGGTTAGGGTTAAATGTATTGAAACTAGCTCATTTATTTGATTATTTTTCTTCCCTTTTATGTCCAAGCAAAAACGAGATAAAGAATCCGAGAATCCGATCCGTGTATATTGAAACCATAATGTCTACTTCTCAAATTCTTAAGCCTGGATACACAATTGGTGTCATCGCCTGTGGTACTATGGGTACTGCTGTTCTTAACGCTATCATCACTGCCACTAGCGCCGTTGATGCCAAGAATACTAAAGCACCTTTACCTGGTAGATTCCTGACCTCGGTTAACAGTCAAAAGTCTGTTGATAGACTTAATGGAATTTTTGGTGACAAGATTCAAGTTTCTATAGGCAACAACGCTGATATTGTGAAGGAGTCAGATTTGATCATTTTGGGCTGCAAGCCATTCTTGGCTGATGATATCCTCTCACCTATAGATAAAGATTTTTTCAAGGGTAAGACTATAATCAGTTTGTTAGCCGGTAAGACAATTGACCAGCTCACGGAAATGACTGGTGCCACTGTTGCCAGAGCTATGACCAACACCCCAAGCAAGATCGGTGCTGGTATGACTGTCGTATCGCTTCCTAAGGTTGAAATTGACGAGAGTGTGCGTGAATCCATCTCTTGGATTTTCAACAACACTGGCCGGTGCCTATTCATGGATGAAAAGTTCATGGATGTTGCCACTGCGCTGTGCGGAAGTGGCCCTGCTTTCTGCTTCCTGATGATCGAAGCTCTCTCTGACGGTGCTGTTAAGAAAGGTATGCCTTACCCTATTGCTCAGGAGTGTGCTGCGCAAGTTCTGCACGGTGCCGCTCAGATGGTTCTTGAGGGTAATCATCCTGCAGTTCTTAGAAACGCTGTCTGTACTCCCGCTGGCACAACAATTGGCGGTCTTGCTGTTCTTGAAGATAGAGGTGTTAGAGGCGCCGTCGCCAACGCTGTTGTCGAGGCCACTAACATTGCGACTGCGCTCAGCCAGCCCAAGCATTAAATAAATGTTATTCTCACAAGTTATTAGATATTTGTAATGAAAGAAAAAAGAAAAATCAATATATACGCCCTCAAACTTTTTATGGTGAAGTATCCTCAAGCTCTTGCTTAAGAAAAGCTATTAGTTGTTGTTTGGTTGACTCAACAAGATGCGGAATTTGCCCGCCTAGAAAAGTGGTGTTTGTTGGATCGAGAAGTGCAACACCTCTAGAAAATTTGACTCGGTTGAGAATTAATTTTGAGCCAAGTGGTGTTGTCATAGATAGAAAGCTTAGTTTTTGTAGCTCAATTCCGTAAACTAGAAACCCATTGGTGTCTTGAAGAATGATTTTGTGAGAGGCTTTAGCAGGGGTTTTGAAAGCAGTGGTAGCAACACTATTTTCAGTCGATGAACTAAGATTACTAGCGCTGTTCACATTGTCTTCGTCATCATTTTCATCCAAGTTGTTGCCAGTAGATGATCCCGGTAATCTGACAATCGCTCGCCTTGCTACCCGTTGTTGTCCCTCAAAAACATTATTAGTAGAACTCTGCGGAAAGTTTGGATCAGTTTTAATCGCGTCAAGCAGCGACAATTTTGAGCGGGTGATGTCGACAACCAGTATCAGTTGCACGAGTATGGGCCCGATCAAAACCTGGCTTTTTCTGTTCTGAATTGCCACTGGGATTGTGTTATTGGAAGCTGCAAGAGCCTGAGAATTGTCATATTCAATATTTTCTGGGGAAGATGATGATGCAATATCGGCTGTTAAAAAGTTTACCATAACGATTTTAATTATGATTGCGTTCAGTGAGGTGTGAGTGTCCACCAGGTCTTTTCCAGCAAGATTGATGGATTTAGTTTCTTTTTTTTTTCGTGTCATCAGTTTTTTTATTCTGAGACGCGTTTTTCTTTTGCCGTTTTGGGCCATAAATTGAGACTTAACAACAAATTTGTGATTTCACTGATACTGTGACCATCACAATATAGCTACGTATGCTTGATAAAAGTAATATATATACATGGAATCAAAAAATATATAAAATGATTGAATTTGCTCTATTTGTGTGTTGATTTATACTTATGCTGTTACAAATTTTCTTCTCTTTCTTTTTAATTAACAAAGTGTCGCAGCTTCTTGAGATCATTCTGAAAGTAGAATTCTTAATTTTCATTTGCACCTGTGTTTATTAAAGAAGGTTCCACTGACAAGCTATCGTCACATTTAAACGTTCTCGATCTTCAGCTTGAGTTTAAATATCATCAATAGCAACTAAAGCAACAGAAACCTGGCGTTTCAGTAAAAAAAAAAACTGTTTCTGATAAATTTGTTCAGGGTTATAGTTCTCATCTCAAGACCAAAGACATGGAATCACATGCTCAGCTAAAGCCCATACGGCAGTGGCTTGGTCATACTATTTTAGCATCCCCAGAAGACATGTATTCAACTTTGTTAGAAGAAAATGCTTTTAAATCAAATCAGTTTGAGCACTTTTCAAAACCTTTCGGATCGAGCATTGGAGATAACAAACACATCAAGTATGTTAAAGCAAATACGGCAAGAAACAGTACTACTGTGTATAAGCGTAAGTATATCAAAGTTGAATTCATCAAAGTAATATATTAATTGATTGTGACCACTTTTTTTTGTGTACAGATTTTTTTGACTATTATACCAGCTTGTTCAAGTACTTACAGGAGCGCAAAAAGAGGTATTTACAATTCCTAGAAACCCAGGGCTTGCCAAATAAAAAAGGTGAAATCTACGAGTTTGTCAACAGTCCAGATCAGTACAACGAATTTACAAGTTTTCTTTTGTTAGAAACAGCTATTCTTCGGAGACGCAGGCTGAAGCCCAAATTTGGAGACTTTGAGACACTAACACAGATAGGCCAGGGTGCATTTGGTGAGATCCATCTCGTGCGGCACATGCTAACAAAGCAGATTTGTGCACTGAAAACCATCCCCAAGCTGCATATTCAGCATAAGGATCAAAAACTCCAGATCCTGACTGAGCGCGATATCCTTGCCTCTACAAAATATCCACATCTCGTCAAGCTTCTCTACTCATTCCAAGATGAAAAATCTCTTTACCTTGCAATGGAATATCTTCCTGGTGGAGACTTCCGCACTTTCCTCAATTCTTCAATGCCGCTTGGACTCAAGGAAATTAAATTTTACATGCTCGAGATGGTTTATGCTGTGGCATCTGTGCATGAGCTTGGTTACATCCACCGTGATGTCAAGCCAGAGAACTTTTTGATTGATGCAAATGGGCATCTCAAGCTTACAGATTTTGGCCTTGCTTGTGGCAATCTGTCACGGCGCCGCGTTTTTAGTTTACAAACGCAGTTGACAAAAAATGCCGAGGTGTTTGCTTCAAGCGCTAATTATGCCCAGACTAGTATGACCAGTGACGGCGAAAATGCGAATCAAAACTCTAAGATGTTGATATGCGTGCAGCCTCTATCTGCGCCACCTCAGATAAATACAGCTTCTGTCTGGTCCGAAGAGGTTGTTGGTTCAATTGATTATATGGCGGTTGAAGTAGTTTTGTGTCATCTGTATAACAACTCTGTTGACTTCTGGGCGCTTGGATGCATCCTATATGAGATGTTTACTGGAAAGACACCGTTCCATGCAAATCCCAATATGATTTTACAGTATCAAGCTGTGCTTGAAAATAGGCGTATGATTTTCATGCGTCCAAGTTTAGACACTCAAAATTCACTAAGCACATCTGCTGTGACTGAAAATTATGATACAGACGGCAGTAGGGATGTAGTTACAGTCAATCCGCTCAAGCTCAATCAAGTTGCATCAGAAGTGACTCAGTCTTTTGTAACCGTTAAAAGCTCTAGTCATCAGCAAAACCAAATTTACCCAACTGCTGAAGAAGTGGTTGCCAATGGCTTTATAGACAATGTCTCTTGGGATCTCATTAATCAACTTTTAACTTCGCCCAAGCACAGGTGCAAAACCAGCAGCGAGATCCTCCAACACTCTTTTTTTATGACAATGAGCCCCGAAAACAAAGTTGAGCCTCCTTTTATACCTACATTGGATCATGATGCTGATTGCAAATACTTTGATGACTTTGATTCTCCTGAAATTCAAAATATGTACGTCGATATTCTAATGCACCGAAAAAAAGTTGAGTCAAGGCTGGCCAAGGATCCAAATTCTAAACATCGATATCAAAAAAAATACCTAGGTTTTACCTTCAAGCAACACCAGTAAACGGTCAACGTAATATCAGGTATAAAAAATTAATGCACAAAATTTTATATTAAACATAATGTAAAGGATTCCACTCAAAGAAAATTATTTCAACGTTTTCATTTTATTTCTTTTTTTTTTTTCATTTATTTTTCATTTTTATTCATACAATACAAATATGGAAGCATGACTACTTAGTTATCTTTTAACTCCTCGTCAACGTCCTCCTTCTTAGGCTCAGCAGCAGGCTCTTCAGCCTTATTCTGCAGAGCATCAAGGTCGCTCTGCCAAAGAGTGAGGTTGTCTCTCAGAAGTTGCATGATGAGAGTGGAGTCACGGTAACTGTCTTCCGAGAGTGTGTCTAACTCAGAGATAGCATCATCAAAGGCCTGCTTGGCAAGCTGGCAAGCAAGATCTGGGGCATTAAGAATCTCGTAGAAAAAGACTGAGAAGTTGAGGGCCAGACCCAAACGAATGGGATGAGTGGAAGAAAGATCAGTGTGAGCAATATCAGTAGCCTTCTTGTAAGCTTCATGGGCAGCGTCAGCGGCCTGAGATCTCTTGTCACCAGAAGCAAACTCAGCGAGATAACGGTGGTAGTCACCCTTCATCTTGTAGTAAAACACTTTTGATTCACCAGACTCGGCCTTAGGAAGAAGGGAGTCAGTGAGAACAGCCAAAACGTCATTGCAAACTTCCTCAAGCTCCTTCTCAATCTTTAATCTGTAGTTTTTGACATCTTGAAGATGAGTAGAGTTAGAACCCTTGAGCTCCTCCTTCTGCTCAATGGTGGAGATAATTCTCCAACTAGCACGTCTAGTGCCAATAACGTTCTTGTAAGCAACAGACAAGAGGTTGCGCTCATCGACAGACAGCTCTTCGCCTGACTTTGCAACAGCCTTCATGTACTCTACCATTTCATCGTATCTCTCGGCTTGCTCACAGAGTCTAGCAAGGAAAGTTTTAGTTTCTCTCTGTATGAAAACAAAAAAAATGTTAGAATCCACACAAATATTTTCTCAACTTTTCAGCTAAAAAGAGGTTTTAATTCTTTTTAGTATATAATAATAATAATAATAATAAAAAAAGCTCAACTAAATACATCAACACTAATATTGGGATATCTGAATGATAATCAAAGGACGTTCTGGGATAGTTGAGAATTCTTTATAGAGTCAGGGGGAGAGAAAACCCATGAAGAATGAATGAGACATACCTCAGAAGTCATTGTAGTAAATGTAAAATAAACGTTAAGGGATCAATTGCAGAGGGTGGGCAATATGTTTAAAAAACAAAGAGAAAGGGAGGTGATGGATTTTCGGGATTGAAGTTGTCAAAATAAGAATGAAGAAAGGAAGAGAGAAGAAATGGAAAGAAGAAAAAAAAAAAAAAAGGTGGAAAGGGAAAAAATAAAAATAAAATAAAAAAAATAGCGAAAACTAGGGGTGGTGGATCAATTGATGTGAATATCTCTCCGAGCTTGTTTGTTGTTTGTTGTTGTTGTTGTTGTTGTTGTTGTTGTTGTTTGTTGTTTGTTGTTTGTTGTTTGTTGGTGCCTTTGTTGTTTGTGTTATCAGTTAATTTTGTTGTTTTGTTGTTGTTGTTTTAACAAGTCGATGGAAGGCCAAAGAATAAATGAGTTTAGTAAATATTAACACGTATTTAACACATATTTAGCATAGTTTAGTATAGTTGAAGCATTTTAGTAGCAGAGTTTTGACATATGATAAGACATATTATTTATGACATAAATTCAAAGTCTATTTTTATAGATTATTTAGTCTACACGGAAAATTTTATGGAATAAAAGATCTCGTTTCTTGTTTTCTTGTTTCTTTTAGTCTTATTTTTTTTTTCTTCTTTTTTATTCCCTCTACCCTGAGATTAAAAGAATTTACGATATTGAGATTTTAAAATGGACTCCTCTCAAAAGACTCGCAACATTCAGAACTTTCAAAGTTTGAAGAGAACCTGCTACAATTGTATGTGTGTGTTTTTGGCTTTCTAGGCCATTTTTGAAACATGGATCAGGTTATCCGCACCCAAACCACATCTTTGAACTGATCCATGGCATCTGAAATTCCCCAACAGCCTGAAAAACTAACTGTCTGGTGTTGTTTGTGTCTAGGCGGGAAATTTGGCCATAAGGTTTGTATTGTCATATTACCAATTTCGCGATACGAACATTTTTTTTGTTTTGAAATCTGACATATTTGTTCCAGGTCTCTACTTGTCCCAAAAGTGGCACTCCGATCTGCTACAATTGCTCTCGTATGTTACAAATATTATCAAAAAGAATTTTCTGTCATTTCTATTATCTAATTTTTTCTTGTTAGAATTCGGTCATTTGAGCAAAAACTGTACTGAACCCGTGCAGGGCAAAACATGCTATCAATGCGGCCAATCTGGCCACTTAGTGCGCAATTGCTTAAAAGGAGCAACTAAAGAGTCTACTGTTGACTCTAACCACAATCAAAAGGAACAGGTAGAAGAAGAACAGTTGAAAGATACTGAAAAGGTAGATAAGTCAACTAGTTTGGTCGAAAAGACATCAGAACTTCAGCAATCTAAAAAGAAAGAGTCATCACTCAATTCTGAAAACGCTGAGGCGCTAGTGCCAGCCGTTACTCAAATTATTCCCACTCAACCTGCTTCACATTCAATTGTCCCGTCTGGGCCTGCTGCCGTTTCAAAAAGCTGTTACAACTGTGGTAAGTCCGGTCATATTTCAGCATTCTGCAAATTTAAAAACTCTGGTCAAAATTATAGACAACGCAACCAGTCGTGCTTTTCGTGCGGCCAATATGGCCATCTGAGCAAATTTTGCAACCAAGGACAGCTGTGCTACAACTGCGGTCAATTTGGCCATTTAAGCAAAAACTGCATTGAGCCCATCGGTAAGGTCTGTTACACATGTAAGCAGCCTGGCCATATTTCAATGCAATGTATAGTGTGACATCGATTGTATTTTCATCAAACATCATTGTCTAGAATTTTAATGACCGTTCAATATTAAAAAAAAGTAATAAATATTAATACATTGTTTATTTATGTATCTCTCTAATGTAAGGACAATGAACAGATTTTTTCTATCTGATAATAATAATAATAATAATAATAATAATAATAATAATAATAATAATAATAATAATAATAATAATAATAATAATA
>QVTG01000012.1:72446-137114 GCA_013305925.1 Geotrichum reessii | reverse complement strand
ATAATAATAATAATAATAATAATAATAATAATAATAATAATAATAATAATAATAATAATAATAATAATAATAGTAAATATCAGAACGTGTGTAACAATGAAAACAGCCGTGAAATCATGCTCAGCCGTGTACATTAGTATTATTTTTTTTTTTTTTTTTTTAAAAAAACAGTAAAAGATTTTAACAGCGTTTTTGGGGGCACAACACGTGTGATAGTTTTTCATTACAACATGCAGTAGCCAAACGCCGTTCATATAACAATAATAAATACGATTAATGCTATTATTAATATCATTACTAATATTACTAATCTATTATCATTACTATTGTGAATAATATATTATTAAATCATTATTTCAACAAAAAAAGGTTCAAGTAATAAAACCTAAATAAAAAAAAAAAAAACTTACTAATAATAATTCTAAAGACTAATAGAAACACGGAATCATTGTTAAAACCCAATCTCTATGCCGTAGTAGGTAAATTGTTTATTTGAAATCAAACTCCAGTAACCTCTGTGATATGAACTCTATTGTTTGCATTCTCTCTTTCCAAGGACCATGAAAAGCCTGAAATCAATCCCATTTTACCTTTAATCCCGCACCTGAATCCAGGCTCACTTTGAATGGCAACAAGTTTTGCAAAAGCATTAAAAAGAAACTGGACTCGATAAAGAGCATATCGGGTTTTGGCACATGTGATGTTTCTGATAATTCCATTAATAGCGGGAGACAGACAGTAAAGGTCGTTGCCAGTTGGTAGATTGATGTCCAATTCCTTTTTTTGATGCTCTGACAGCTCTGGGAGCTCAGGGCATTGGCTCCATTCTTCCGCAAACCGATCAAGATCAAAGATGGCATATTTTAAGTTAGTGTTGGAAATAACAACCTTGCTCTCTAACCACTTGCTTCCAATCAAAGAGTTTAGAGTACTATCATACCCATCCAGCCACACGTACTGGACATGCGGGTTAACCTTGTGAAACAAAGTGGCATCGATAGAAATATAGTATCTTGGTATCTTTGCCTCAAGTTCCATGGGCTCTGATTTTGTCAACATGGGTGCCATCATATAAGGTTTCCAGCCTTGTTCAATTGATCTTTTCCAGTCTTCTTGACTACCAGTATAAAAGTGTAAATATGCGTGCTTGAACAGTCTAGATAGTTTTTGACAAACTTCATCTTGACTCTTGTTAAAGAATTGACTGTCAATTATAATTTTCTGCCAAAAGATTTTATTGATAGTTGTTGAAGCTACAGAAAGTTTTTCAGGGTCCAGGTTATCGGCAAGACTAATCAACGGGTCATTGTTGAATGAGTCAAATGGCACCAAGGGTAGATCATTAATGAATTGGGGGTTTTCAACAGTCATTTTTTTTTTTTAATTGAATGTAATTAGCTAGATTTGATTGATGAGAGAGATGACTGTTAGTAAAAAAAAAAAAAAAAAAAAAAATAAAACCCCTTGAGCTCCTAAATTTATAAATCACTCTAGTTATTACAGACAATGGCCATTGATAATTGTACCGAATGGACAGAGATAAAAAAGGGGGGGGGGGGAACCATACAGACAAACAATACATGGAAACGATAACTGACATGTTGATACCATTTTTAGATGTTACTCCATTGAGATAAAATGATATTACTCCATTGAGATAAAATGCGTTATAAAAAAAAAAAAACTTCAATTTTCTTTACAGATAGAATTTGTATAGTATGCTGTATATTAATATATAAAAATATACCTTTTTTTCAAGCTGTAACTATACTAAGATTGATTGAATAATTTTTATAGATTTTGTAATTTTTTTTTTCAGTCTTCCATGTTTAAATATTAATACTGAAATTTAATGGTTATACTTATTCTCTACCTTGAATTGTCAGGTTTTTTTTTTTTTTTTTTTTTTTTTGTCAAATCAAATGCCACTGAACTAATAATACACAAAAAATGAAAACATGAATCCAGCGAGAGACTGCTTAAACTTTTATATATATCAAAAAATATATTGATAGATACAAGTCCTAGTCAGCGCGTTATTTCATTAAAATCTCACATATATAAATAATCCCGTTATTAAACCGTTTTATTATATTAGACAAAGATTTTTTTATTCATCTATTTGACTCAAAGCTGAAAAAAATAATAATGATAATGATAGTAATAAAAATTGATGCGCGCTTTAATTTATTCTAAATATAAAATATACTTTGATATATTTCCATTTACTTTATTTATATTTTTTTCAATCTCTTGGTTTGAAAACCTTGGTTATTTTGTTAGTTCCCGTCAAACCATTTTTTTTTGTTTTTATTATACGTATATCTGAAAAAAAAAAGGTTTTATTTTCATTTATTGTATTTACTGGCAGATTTAAAATCAAGTCTTTATAGAAACACAAAAAAAAAAAATAGTTGATTAAAATGCTTAGCTACAATATTTTATTTCTATTGAAAAAAAAAGAATGAAAATTAAAATAAACTATAATCAAAGGAGGAGGCATAAAAATTCTTGCCATCAAGATCCCCCAAAGTTATATAACCATGCTAAGAGATCCTTAGGCTAGTAAATCATGATTAAACAAGATTCCAGTCTAAAAAGGATCTTTAATCAAACAAAAAAAAAAAAAAAGAACGATCAAAGCAAAAATTTCTTTGTTGGCGTTGCTAATTCTTTTTGTATTTATTTTCTCAAGCTCCCACTATTTTTTTTTTTTTTTACCTTGAAAGAGATTAGTACAAAAATTGAATCGCTTAGATATTTTTCAAAAAAAAAAACAGATCGTCGAAAGTTTGAAATTCGTCTTTTTGGGTTCCCAACTACTGGCTTATTCTGATCCTTGGATCACTTAATTAACCCCCCTTCCTAGCGAGATTTTTTTTGTTTACTCTCGATATAAACAATGCTACGTTTTAACTAGAGATGGATAGAAAATCTGTTTATTGTCTTTAAATCACATAGTTATATAATTAAAATAATGATAACAAAGAAGACATTGAATTGAAAAACATTTATATCTATGAGACTTTGAAGTTAGCGTTCTCAGCGTGCTTTAGGTGTTTCAGGCACTCGATGGCGCCAAATTCTCCATGAAATACCACATGTGCTAAGGGAATCCTGGGATACATAACACCTGTTGGAATGATGCCAGAGATTGACACACAGTAAAACCTTAACAAGCTGCTTTAATCAAGCAGACCATCAGCAAAGAAGTTGCGGTAATGAATTCAAGAAACTTGACTACCACTCCAAGACCTCTTCTTGGTATCAAGCAGGATTCTTAGATCAAGTTCCCGGGAAACTTTACTTTAAGAAGCTACGCTACACAGGATGTAGAGGGCATTCCTTAAGAACGTGTTCAATTATTTCCAGCTGTCCACATTCGCAGTTATAGTATAATATTTTTCAGTAATACACCTCGTTTGGGAATACTTCCCAAGAGCAGCATAACCTGTTTGCAGCTGAAATAATTTGCTAAAGGTACTAGAAACTAAAGATTTAATTTTTTTTTAATGAAAAATTTCGAGAAGTCTGTATTTGAGTAAACGTTTACCATACACAACTTTATATTGCAAAAAAATAAAATAAATATAAGTATTAGATGAAGTTTTTTTTATTTTTTTAGATGAACAGAAAATTATAGAAACATGTAGCAAAAAAAAAATCATCATGTACGTTTTCAAGGCGGCATAAACTTGCTGACATTAACTTCCTATTACAACTTGATTTATAAACGTTCTTTTGCATAACATGAACGAATGCTACCGCACCCAAAAACAGTAACAATTCCCCATTACCATGAAGAAGAAAAAAAAACAACAACATGACTTACATTAAGTGTTTAAGAGCATAGAGTCTATAATATAATCAATGACTGGTTCGAGCTGCTGGTGCTTGTAGGAGTGACATGACTTGATAGTAATGATGAAAACTTTTAAGTAGACTCAAAGCTTTTTTTTCTTAAACATACTTTAATAAACCTAAACCCGACAATAATTATAGACCGAGATTATGGTCATCGTGATATATCATCATATAGGCGTATGCCAAATTTGATATATATGATAGGTACAGTAAAAAAAAAAACAACAACATCAAAAACATATATATCTAGTTTTGCACGCATTATTATAACATTGATCTCTTTCAAAGCATCAGGGATCACCATAAAGATGAAAAAAGACAACATTATTTATTTTTTTAAAAAAAAAATTACAATCATCGAGTGTTTGAACTGCCCAGCATTTTTTTTTTCCTTGAAAAATAGATTAAATACTTTTCAATCTGGAATACAAAAAAAAAAGAGCTCTAAAGTTGAAATTATCAGTTGAGTGTCTGGAATCAAAAAAAAAAGCAATAAATCAAAGGGCAAGTTCTAATAAAGGGGTTAGAATTGTAAAGAGTCAAACAACAACAACAAAAACAAAAGATCTATAAAACAGAATAAAAAAAAGGAAATCTTTTTCATTTTATTTTTTATCAATGGTTAGACATTGAAACTGCTGTGCTAATTGTATTCGAACAAAAAAAAAAAAACAAGTTTGGGTTATGATTTTTACGCTAGTTTTTGTGTGAACATATTGAAAACAAAATCTTGTGTAAACCAAAGATTTTAATACTTTCAGCTAAAGCTTTATCTTATAAACACGCCCGTCAGAATAACCCGTATACATAAGAATATCATAGTCAACACCCATTTTTTTTAAAATAGGGTCAAATCACAAGATAACAATATAAAGCCTAATTTTTCTTTTATAGCAATTATACATGTAGTTGTGACTCTAGAAGAAAATTCGTTAAACGGTTAACCTATAAACAAGTGTACATAGACGAGCATTTCGATACCAACGTGATATCCACTTTTAAATTTCGTTTTGAATTGTTATCACACATTTTTATCATTATTAATATTATTGAAAAAAAAACAATAGTTGTGAGACAAACTTATTCAAAAAAAACAAAACAATCTGGACAAACATTTTGAAGCAATATTCAACAAAAAAAAAATAATCTAAATATTAGTTTATAATACTCAAGCAGACAATGTATTTTTAGAAATATATTCAAGTCCAAAAGAAGATTGAATAGGTGAGGTTATCGGTACTTAATAAAAAGATAATTCAACTTGTATGCGTTTCTTGATGAAAAAAGAAGAAAATTTTTTTTTTTTTTTTTTTTCTCTTACAATCTAATAACAGTCTTTAACCGTTAAGGAGTTTTATTTTTTTATGAATGAATTTTTTTTTTTTTTCGTTTTTCCTGGCTGTCACCAATCATAACACTGCTGTTCACTTTGTACAAAAATACATCATGTGTGTGTACGCGCAGTATGATTATAAGTTAGGATACCTGATGTGGTCATAATGTAGACTCCACCTACCATAACTTAGCATCATCTGAAGATCAGTTGGTAATTAATCTGTACCCCTTTCTAAAAAAAAAAAAAACATGGCAAAATGTATGGCACCGTATTTGTTAGTAAAATGTAAGTAAAAATAAAAAGCAAGCATTGATAAAAAAAAAACAATGTCTTACAAGTTTTTTTTTTAAAAAAAATTAGATGCAAAACCAAATATTTTAGTAAACTCAGTAATAATATTTGATTTTTTTTTTTTTTTGTATTGAAATAATTTGTGACAGAATACTTTTAGGGGTTATGGTTTGCCATCTTTAACTTGTCATGATAGGGTTTTGTAACATTTAAACATGATATTCAAATAGATGATCAAAGATTCATAATTTACAATCGCTTATTGGTTTGATTAATGTTTGTAAAAACAACAACAACTTTTGGTGAATAGAACTGACTGATGAGAATATTTTTTTTTTTAAAAAAAAAATAAAAACAACCCAAGTTTTATTATCTAAAATACTACAAGTTTGTGATTTTCTACAGTACTGCATATTTATTACTGTGGCAAATGAAAACAAGGATTACAATAAAAAAAAAGCACAGTTTTCACGGAGATGGCTTTAATGCTGCTGTCACTACCCTTCGATGCCGTTTGACGCCGATAAACTTTAGCCAAAACCATTTGTTCTTAAAAGATTTCAATTCCCTTAATACATACAGGAGAAAAGTATGAAAAAAAAACATTTAATAAACACAAAACCCCCCCTCAAACAAAAAAAAATCCAATCAACAAACGAGAAATGAGGAGGTTTGTTATTTTTTTTTTTTTTTTTTTTGTTCCCCCCTTCTTTCATGATAGGCGCGAGTCTAACTCATGTATGTTGGATTTTCTACAAATGAACCCACATAATAAACATGTCCCAAATTCAGTTAATAATGCTCAATTCAGCGAAAATATGTCCATTTTCACTAAAAAAACAGCAACAACAACAGCAGGAAATGATGGAGGAAAACCAACTGGCATTACTGAAAAAAGAGAAAAAATCTATTTTTTAGGAAACTGCACCTAAAATCAGAAAATAAAATAAAAAAAAAAAGATTTGTTTTAAATTGTAATGGCGCTGTTTATTTTTCTGTTAGCGAATGGATTATAGTATTACAAAAACAAACAAACAAAAACACAATTTAACTGGTTAAAGAGTCGTTTAAAACTGGACTCAAAACCAACTAGACAACCCTTTTGAACGACCCTGTTGACTTGATTGTGAATTTAAAAAATATATCTTTTTTATTTTAAAAAAAGCCAATCAGGAATCCCTTTATTTTATTAGCCATTGTGAAATGAAAAAAATAAAATTATAACATTTCAAACAAACTGACTTGTAAATGTTTGCCCTGACATGTCTAATCACGCCGTCATCTTGGCACATATAACTGAGGACAAATACGAACCGGTCACTTTAAAAGTCATTTTCTACTAACAAAAATAATGATAAACCCATTAGAATCCTTTTTTTTTCTTCTTTTTTCTTCTTTTCAAAGCCTTATCATCTTTAAACCATGTTTATTTAATTTCTTTAAAAAAAGGGTTTTACAGGATCATCAACTTAACAATGTCATGATAATAAAAGTTTTTTTCTTTCTTTTTTACAAAAAACAAAAAAAAAAACTCATAAATTTGTCTAAGCTTACAATAATTTCTTTTTTTCTACTCCCCATTTTCAAAAAAAAAAACCTTCCCCTTAAAAATTCAAAACCAAAAATCAAACTGTTTTTTTTTTTGTTCACAAAGTCGGCCCCGTCTCATTCTTGTCTCTCTTTTTTGTCAAAAAAAACAACCTTCGGTACCTTTTTTATACACAATTCAATGTCTAAGCGCTATTAGAAAAAAAAACATCTCATTTTTATTATTTTTCATAAAACAAACAAACAAAAAAAAACTATTTAATCTTCTATATTCTCCTAATTTTATAATTGAATCTCTTTTTTTTTTTTTTTCTCTTCACACTTTTGTCAACTTTTTTTCTTTCTACAAAGCTATTTTTTTTTGATACCAACTATATACTCTCGTTAAATCTTAACACAAACTCGACACAATGAAGTTTTCTGCCGTAACCATCGCCGCTTTCGCCGCCCTCGTCTCTGCTCAGGCCAACTCTACCGTCACTGTCAACCCCACTCAGGTTGACGTTGTCTACTCCACTCAGATTAAGACCATCACCTCTTGCTCTGACGGTAAGTGCAACAAGCACCTTTCCTCTGAGGTTGTTCCCGTTCCTCAGTCTACCGTCTTCGCCGAGAGCACCAAGGTCGATGTTGTCTACTCTACTAATATCAAGACCATCACTTCTTGCGAGGACCACAAGTGCTTTGAGCATGTCACCTCTGAGGTCACTCCTGTTCCTCAGTCTACTGTCACTGCCGAGAGCACCGAGATCAAGGTTGTTTCCTCTGTTCATACCATCACCATCACCTCTTGCGAGGACAACAAGTGCTTTGAGCATGTCACCACCACCACCGCTGCTCCCTCTACTTCCACTCCTGCTGGTCCCAAGGTTGTTACCGAGACCGCCAGCTGCAGCGAATCTACTTCCACTCCTGCTGGTCCCAAGGTTGTTACCGAGACCGCCAGCTGCAGCGAGTCTGTTTCCACTCCTGCTGGTTCTAACGTTGTTACCAAGACCGCCAGCTGCACTGATTGCTCTGTTCCCGCTTCCTCTACTCCTGTTGCTCCCAAGTCCTCTGCCCCCGTTGAGAGCAAGCCCGTTTCTTCTGCTCCCGTTGAGAGCAAGCCCGTCTCTTCTGCTCCTGTTGCTCCCAAGTCTTCTGCTCCCGTTGAGAGCAAGCCCGTTCCCTCTGCTCCCGTTGAGAGCAAGCCCGTTCCCTCTGCTCCCGTTGAGAGCAAGCCTGTTCCTTCCTCCCCTGTTGAGAACAAGCCTGTTTCTTCCGTCCCCGTTGAGAACAAGCCCGTTCCTTCCTCTCCTGCTGTCCCCGTCAACCCTCAGTGCCCTCCTGCTGTCACTGTCACCGTCACTGTTTCTGTCCCCGTTCCCTGCGCTGTTGAGACCAAACCCTCCGGCCCTATCCCCGCTGTTGAGACCACCCTCTCCGGCCCCAAGCCCTCTAACCCTGTTTACAACAACGGCACTGCTTCTACTACTGCTCCTGGTATCCCCAGCAAGCCCGTTCAGACTAACATCACTCACGTTCCCTCCGCTCCTGTTGTCGCTACCGGTGCTGGTAACAACCTCGTTGCCTCTGCCGCCGGTGCCATCTTCATTGGTGCTCTTGCCCTTCTTATGTAAGTTGTAGATGTTTTGTGATGGGTAAGTCTGCGTTCTGTTCAGCTAGCAAGGCTGCTTTTTGCGCTGCCCGGACAACATTTATTATACAATTGAAAGACATTTTTATCATAAATATTTTATTTTTTTATTATTACTCGCTTTACAAGTATACATTGAAAAAAAAAGGGGAGAAACGACCCATACAATTTTTTTTCCTTTTCTTTTTTTTTTTTATATATTATATATATAAGGGGATCATCTGGACTTGTTTTCTTTTAATTACTGGTTTTATTTAAATAATTTCTTCTCATTGATTTTTGCATACCTAAAATTTTGAAAATTTGCTAATAATAACATGAATATAAACATACAATTATTTTTGTTTACCAAAAAAAAATTTTTTTTTTTTTTCCTAGTCAAACTATTCGAGGTAATATAGAATTGAAGAAAAAAAAAAAAAAAATGATTATTTTTCTTTTTCCTTTTTTAGTGAAAAAAAACAACATGACGTCACACGGTTTTTTTTTATAAAACCAAAAAAAGGCATTTTTATTCCCCTTTGTATAAACTTGAAAAAAAAAAAGCAATACAAAAATTAACCATAAAATATTTGTATAGACAAGAATTAGACATTTATACATGTGTATATACCACTATATATATATATTTTTTTAGTGTTACAAACTTGAACAGTATACTATAGAATAGATACTGTATATATAAATACTATTCAATGCGTGATATACTTTCAGTCGTTTTTGTAAGGAGGTTTTTTAAAACAAACACCTGGATACATGTAAAAAATATGTATATATATTTTTTTTCGCGGTGTTTTTTTTTTTTTTTTTTATTAAAAAGTAATGAGCTTCCTTATAGTATACTACTGAATTAAGAACCTTTTTTTTTTTTTTTTCCTCCCCCATAATTTAATAATTGTAGATATACAAGTGACAGGATTTAGTAAACAAAAAATTTGTTCACAGTTTGTATGTTAAAAAAAAAAAGGTATTCATAACGTTCATTGACTTTAAATACTAGAAATATATATATATCAGCAATTTCATATGTAAAAAGAAATCAAGTTGTCAATGCAGGAACAATTTATTATTATTATTATTTTTATTATTATTATATTATTATTTATTTATTTTATTATTATTATTATTATTCTTATTATTTTTATATTATTATTATTTATTATTATTATTATTATTATTATTTATTATTATTATATTATTATTATATTATTATTATTATTTTACTTTTATTATATTTTTATTATTATTATTATTATATTAATAATTATTATTATTATTATTATTATTTCAAATCTGATGTGTGAGAGGAAGAATTTGAGAGAGCTGGCCCAGAGTTTTAATCAATATAATGAAATGCACAATAGTTTAGAAACAGAGAGAGAAAAAGAAAGGACTTATCTTTGATGTCATATGTCTATTGTAAAAAAGACGAAAAATAGTAAAATATTCTATAAGTATATAATTTTTTTTTCTTTTCATTTATTTGTTTACATGGCTTGATTTACAAAAAAAAATAAAATTAATAGTATTAGTTCTAATAAACTATACACAAAGTACAATAACTATGATAACATTCATAAATATTATTTGATCAAATTTTTTTCATCAAAAAAACTGAAAAAAAAAAATAAAACTACTATCGTATTAAAAATCTGATACAACAATTTTTATTTTTCACGTTGATGTAGTTTGGTTTGTGTATCATGAAACTCGAAAAATGACAGACACCCAGCGAATAGACCAGGCTCCGTTCATACTTTTTTTTTTTTTTTCAAGGCCCAACCCATAAGACCATACCTTATATCTTGTAGAAAACTTATTTTTTATAAACTTATTTTTTATTTAAAAGTGACCAATCGAGTTGAATGACTACAACCTTTAGAACTTTTTTTTTTTTTTAATAGACTTGGATTGACTCTGAAACAGTAGAAAGGAGAACTGTCTCAGGCTGCCTGGTTTTTAGTTATTTTTTTAATGTTTGAAAAAAAAAAAATAAACATGTAAATTGTTTTATTTTGTCATGGTCGTCTAGATTCAAAACAAAAAAAAAACAACGACAACCAATCTATAGCCTAATCATCTTTGATATATAACTTGATTTCACAATGCTTGATATATATGAATGAACTGGTAATCATGACAGATTAAATGTGTGACGTAAAACTTTGTTCAAGCTCACTGTTACAAACAGAGACCTGAACATCAATTAATATATATATATAGACTCTTAAAATACTGCATCACTATTGCTAATGATCAATGACTGCCAATACTAGCGATGTAAAAAAAAAAAAGTGTTGAAACAGCACTACACAAAAGAAATTTTTTTCAAACAGTTTGGCATCCATACAAGTATCAGGTTTGTTTAAGTAAGTTTTTTTTTTTATTTTTATTTATTTATTTTTTCACTGAATAATGTAATAAAAACTCAAATATAAACAATCAATAAAACAGCTACTTAATATCTATAGAAAGACATTTTTGACAATCTTTTTTTTTTTTTTTTTCTATTGGTGGTGCGTTGAATAACAGGCCAAAAAATAAAATTTATCAAGTGTTACTGAACTGTACGTATATGGCTGTAGATAAAATTTTATTTTTCATTTTTTTTTTTTTTTTTTTACCGAGAAATTAAGCTTTAAATAAGGTGGAGAATGACCCCATAATAAACCGTTTTAGTCTATAAATAAACGTTTCACGTGACAATCCAAAATTAAGTTTGAATGATTCGATTCAGCCATCATAACTGAAAAATTTTTTTTTTCTCTGCGTAAAGTAAAAGTTATTTGGATCATAAAATAAAAAATAAAAAAAAACATTGCTTTTAACATTTTTATTTTCCAAAAAAAAATTGATGTACGAGATTTGGTTTGGATTTAATGTGACGAAAAATTATCATTTATTTCAACTGTACTACTTTTATTTTATTTTATTTTTTTTATTATTTCAAGTTGATACTTTGAAACTAAAAAAACAAAAAAAATGAAAATTCTTGCTGGAAATACAATAAGATTCTACACAAACAAGTAAAAAAACAACAACCCAGAAACACTTACTAGATATTTATTATTGATTGCGACGACGTCCTCAGCTCAGACCAGTTTTTTTTAAAACCATTGGAAAATGTTTATAAAGCTTTTAAAATATTTGAATAAGCAAACAAAAAAACAAAAAAACAAACAAAAAAACAAAAAAACAAACAAAAATACAAAAAAAAAAAAAAAACAGGAACAAAAAAAACTCATACTTACCAATCTCTGGGTTGGTTTCAAAACAATGAGCATTAGTTGTTTGATCTCCTTATTTCAAATCAAACTGTAGATACTCGATTCACTAGTTGTGAAATAAACCAACTTTCAAATCTTCTATTTGATGACGATTACAATAGATTGATAAAACAAAAATAAACATAAGGTAGTTTTTTTTTTTTCAGCACTAACAATTGTACGTTAACAACTTTTCAAACTGTTTCATATTAAAGATCTTTATCAGTTTGATTAGCATAAAAAGAATTTAAAGCAGCAATGTAATTAATTTATTGGTTGAGTATTTCTTTGATAGATTTGAGCGATTATTATATTCAGATTATATTTGTTTGACTCCTGAAAAGCTGGCTACAATAGTAAAAGCAATTGAAAAAAATAATACTGAAAGAGAGAATATCATTGAATTCATTAACGCTACTTTTAGAAAAACCTGTGAATTACCATCTCATATAGAAGAATAACAAGAAGTGTACTCTAAAAGCGACAAAAAGTAGATGATACCAACCATTGAAAAAAAAAAAGAAATTGCCATCCCTGACGGCCTTTTTGATACAATTGTTTGGATCTAATCTTTCTCAAATTAACGACTTTTACATTATACGAAAGAATCTCATGTTGCAAATGTGTTGCGAAAAGTTGCTCAAAAACCAAATGAGCTTTAGTAAAAATTTTTATGGTGATAAGAAGTATGATCAATTAGCTGACAATGTTGTTGAAACGTCACTAAAAAAAAAAAATTTGGTTAAGGCAAGATTGGATATCTACAATATGAACAAATTGCTTGCTTTTTGCATTCGTAATAGAAGTAAAAAGCTGGCAACCAATTTTCAACGTAGAACCTGCCAACGGTTAAAGAATATCTTGTTCCAGTTGATCAACTGAATGGAAACTAAAAATTTAAAAAGTTTTTGATAAGTTAATCTTATTACATACAACCTTAACATGATTCAATGTTAAGTCAAATAAAACCTTAAACTTTGTTTATAGCTTTTGAACAAATAATAAAAGATATTTATACAAACAATATATTGAATCAAATTTCAAAAAAAAAAAAAATGAAATAAATGAAAAAAGCGCAAGTATAATAGAACAACTCGATGGTATGTACAAAGAGTAGTTCCAGGTCAGCAACTAAACCAGTTTCATAAAATTTCATGTGTGAAACCAACGACTTTAGTAATTACATGTCTTGCTTGAGTATGACAAAATAACAAATTAATGAAAAAAAAATTAGTTTTTTTTTCAAAAAAAGAGAAGGTCCAGAATATTGATTTACGCAGAATTTTTATGACCACCCAAATCAGCGCCTGTCAAGATAATTTAACGAGATGCTGATGTATTATCTTATAAGATATAAAAATGAATAAAATCTATGGCCAGTTTGCTGTTAAGTCTATTTTAGTTGTTAGATATCAAAAATGGTCTTGGAGTGGTATTCGAGTTTTTAAACTGATTACCGCAACTTTTTTTTTTTTTTTTTTTTTTTTTTTTGATAATGCTTTGCTTGATTAGATCAGGTCATTAAGAATTTACTATGTATCAAGAACTGTGTTATCAATCTACCAGGTGTTATGTATTCCCGGTTTCCATAAGCACATTCATTATTTTATGGAGAATTCGGCGCCATCAAATGCCAGAATCACCTAAAGCGCGCTGAAGACGCTACTTTTAAAGTCTTATAAATAGAAAATCTGTTTATTGTCCTTAAATCACTTAATTAAGCTACCCTAGTATGGGTAGCCATATATTTTTTCACCAAGAGTCGAGTCGACCAATTCCTTTTATGTTTCTTTATCATAAACGGATGTCTATGATTATTTGTTGTTGCTTTATTTGGTGAATTAGGTATTGAATACCATGATAGAGCCATTTTTTTTTTGTTGAAATACCATTTTTCTTTTTTTTTTTTTAGACCATGGTCAATCGCGAAACCATCCTTATCTTTGCATCCAAAGAGTTGGTTTTTTTTTTTTTTTTTTTTTGATAGAAAATCTGTTTATTATCCTTGAATCACATAGTTACATAATTAAAATAATAATAGCAAAGATACAAAAAGAAGACATGGAATTCAAAAAAACATTTATCTCTATGAGACTTTAAAAGAGTTGGGTTGATCAATGAGAGATACTTTTTAACAGACCGAATGAGGTTTGACAGCCTAAATACTATTTTATGAATCTGCTTTTTTTTGAAAATTTGGATGCTTTTAACGTAGTCCCGGGACGTCATCAATTGACAAAACAGGCTGTTTTTATAGTTTTTCAGACTCTAGAAACGGTATATACCAGAAAAGTTTTAAAATAAGAATTGGGCAATCTGGCCGAGTTGGTCTAAGGCGTAGGATTAAGGTTCCTATCTCTTCGGAGGCGAGGGTTCGAATCCCTCGGTTGTCATATTTTTTAGTGACATTCATATTGTCAAACTTGATTTTTTTTTTTCAAATATAAACATGTAAAATCTCAGTGATCTTGACTCCAGACAAGATTGTAGAAACTCACTTCTAGGTGTGTCATTACTTTCAGTGTAAGACAAAAAAAAAAAAAAAAAAAAAACTACAATTATTCATAAATAATTATCAAAATTTGATTTCAAAAAAAATGAATGTAAGAAAATCAGTTTATATGGTCTGTTAGTATAATTAAAAAAAAAAAAAAAAAAAAAGTTTGGAATTTGCAAACATGAACTGAGATAACTATTTGCTTTCAGCAATTTCATATCCTTCTTTAAACAAAACAATAATAATTAAATAAATATAATATATAATATTTTTAGAGTTGACTTTTAAATATTGAATCTTGTTGAATAAAATTGTCAAGTGTACCCTCTGTTGGTGATCGTCTTAAACTGCATCAGTAAGAGTATTAAGCAGAAATAAAAACATTTGACTTTCAGATTTAGTAGCATACGATCTATTTTATTTTAACGCAGAACTTTTCTATGTATTACGCAATTTTTACTGACTTTCAAACCTAAATAATACTAAAACTAATCTACTTAGTATGCAAGCTTTGTAGCACTTTGTTGAATTATTTTTAATAAAATAGTGACTGTAATAGATAGATATATTTATATACGTATATATAAGTAACTAAAATAAAAAGACTGCAAATATTCTATGACCCATTATTTTAATTATATAACTATGTGATGTAAGGACAATAAACAGATTTTCTATCTATCTACTCTATGACCCGTCTACTTGATATCAAGAAGGGTTTTGAAGCAGTAGTCAAGTATTTAAACTTATTCCCGCAACTTCTTTGCTGATGTTTTCTTTGATTAGAGCAGCTTTTAAGGTTTTACTGTTTGTCAGTCTTTGTTATTAATCTACCAGGAGTTATGTATCTCAGGTTTCTCTTAGCACATGTAATATTTAGTAAAAGATTCGGCGCCATCGAATGCTAGAATCACCTAAAATATGCTGAAAACGCTAATTTTAAAGTCTCATAAAGACAAACGTTTGAATTCAATGTCTTTTTTGTGTATCTTTGTTATTATTATTATTATTATTTTAATTATGTAACTATGTGATGTGAAGACAATAGACAGTTTTTATATCTACTTTATGACTTTTTTATAAAAATTTCTAAGAAAAGTCCAGTTAAAGTCACAAATAGATCGAGTTGAAAATAGTAGTTTGTTAAAAAAGAATTGTTAGACTCAATGCTACTTATACTTATATTTCATCAATATTCTATATTTTAGAATCATAATTGAAAAAAAAAGTATTTTGGTCAGCCTTATTTATGCTTCTCGGTCTTTGGTTAATCTTTCAATCAAAACCAGTATTTCAGCATTAATTTATTGTAAACATTTGGTGATACCTATATTCGTACTTTAGTATATAGTGATTACGTATCCCAAACTTTTTGCACATAAAAATACTTTTTTAAAATTTTGGCAATATCAAATAAAAAAATTAAAACATTCAAAAAAATTTATTTAGTCTACTGATAAATTTGGCTCTATCAAAAATTTTAGTTTTGTAGAAAAGTTTTTTTTTTTTTTTTTTAATTTGTTTATTAATTTGATTGCCAAAATAATGCCTTTCAGTTATTAGATAGATTTTGTAAGTTGTTTTGTTGATGAAACGGTATTGATTATTTACTGGATAATTAGTTCTCGAGGTATTGTAGTATGTGGAAACTAGACCAATTATCTAGCTCTGAAATTATTTGTTTACAAGACAAGTTGTACTTAAAAAGTTATAAAATACCAGCAATTCAAAGTCAGAATATTTTTAATTTGTCGCTGCTGTTTACAAGGTTCTCAGCCATGAAGATACCTACATATTGTTATTTATATTTTCTTGAATTCGCTAAGGTCAATAATTAATCTACATGAAAAAAAATATGAATTTATTTGGTTATTGAAACTATGAAAGATTTATTATTACTTCTAGAACGAACAAAATGAGAAAATTATAGCAAGTCTTTGCTATTATCTTTTTTTATCACTTTTTTTATATACCCGAAAAATCATTGTGAAACCAAATCAGGTTTTTTTTAAAAAAAAACTTATTGGATTTACATATATCGGAACAAGTAACCATGAAATTTTTCATGAAAATTTAAGTTATAACCTTAATCAGAGAGACCAGATTACCGCGTCTCGTCAACGAAGACCCTTGCGACTCATGAGAGGATTCCGGTCTTCCCAAATTTCCGCACCTAGGGGTACAGGCACATTACAAATTGCTCTAAACTCGTGTAAGCATTGTGACTTTTTAGTATATTAGTATCTATAATTAAAATATGAGTTATACCTAAATAAACAATATTGTAATAGTAATAAATAATAATTGTTACAGAAAGAATTTTTTTGTCTTTTTTTCGTGAATGAAATTGAGTGTTTGAAGTTGCTAAAATTACTAAATTAGATTACTTTTTTTTAGCGCATATCAGCAATGTCAAATTATTTCTATATAGTAATGTATTAATTCTAGTTATGTTATGTACGTATTATTTGACAATGTTTTTTTTTTTCAAATCCCACACACTTGTCTATATTTGACACTTTATCACTCAGAACAATACAAAAATAAAAAAGTAAAAAATTTGTTTAAAAATCATCATTAATACAAGTTAGATTTTTTTCTAATTTGAAGAACTAGGTAATGATAAACGGTTACTATTAGAGTTGAAACTAAATTGCACAATGTAAAGACTGCAATTTGAATAATAATATACTATGACATCTAAAACACATATTAATCATAATGAATTATAAGATATATACGATTGAGCTCAATTAAAATTTAAAGCATTTGATAGTTCCCACACTTTTATTAATAAAGTTAGAAAACATTGTGTTTTGTTTCTTTGAAGATCTGCCATTTGAATCGTAAATTTTCTTTTATAAACAGAAAACTTCAAAAAAAAAATATAAATAATTTGTTGTTTTAAATTGTAGTGTTACATAAATTAAATAACAAAGATATATAAAGTAAACATTGAATTTAAAAACATGTGTTTCTGTGAACCTTCAAGAGTTTTCAGCCCGCTTTATTCAAAAAAGATTACTACAAACAAATAAATAAAATAAAATAAAATAAAAAATACAAAGCTTGTTCTTAATACATGAACTACTTTTTGCTAAATTGATTTTCAAAGATTAACAACAAATCATTTATATAGAGCAACTTTTATCTTTGTGTCAGTTAGCAACAGCTCATCATAGTTCACACTGTTAATTATTTTATTGTGTTAGATATATAAGGTTGCTAAGGCTATCATAAAAAAACATATAAACATAATTTAAGATACTTTAGATATAATAGCTATCAACCAAATTCATAAAGACCTGTCAAATTCTGTACCTCAACTGTCTGACATGGCTGCAGAATGAGCCTAACAGAATTTCTTCATAATATCAACAAGTAATCGAAATCCGCTTCTTCGAGTTTAACAGTTTTAACTATAGTCAGGTCCAAGCGACAATTAATCTCTTTTTTCTTACCATTAGTATGTATAACTTTCTTTTGGCAAATGCTTGTTTGGAGAAACAAAAATCACGTCCGTTTTAAATTTATTCATTCACAGCTTTGTTCAAATAAAATAAAAACTTCTCCAGAGTAGGGTATTTGGGTATTTGGAATGTAGTTTTTGTCGCTAACAAAAAACAAAACAAGTTGTAATATAGATGAAATAAAGTGAATTTATTTGTTGGCTGTAACATTTTTTTAAAGCCCAGAAAATAGAGCAGTCTAAAAAAGTGTTTAGCCTCTCGCTAGCTCCCTTTGTTTTGTTTTTTCGGCTTGGTTGCCTAGTGAATATTATTTTTACTCGAGTTTTGAGTTTTTTGGGGCCATAAACCTTTTAAAACTACACACACATATTTTGAAAAATGATTGTGATAAAGAAACCAACAACAATGAAGAAAAAAAATTGCAAGGCTCTTTGTGCTCATTTTTCAAGCAGTCATCTTTAAATAAATAGCTTTCTTTAGAACTGTAGATATTTAACTTGTATAATTTTTATTTCATTCATTTTGATTTACTTTTCGGTTGCTGTTCACAACCTTCTATTTTTTTTTTTATTTTGCCAGCCTCTTCTTTTTTTTTTTTTTCCAGCGTTTGCTGTTGATTCTAATTGTCGACAAAGTACCAAGACAGTCAAACGCAAGATCAAACAAGCATCATATGTACGGCAAGGCCTATAGCGAGTTGCTAGAGTATACCACCAAGAGTTTTTAGTAAACCATCCCTTGCCAGACGAAAACAGTTAAGGATATTTTGATTTCAGCTAACTCAATTCTTTTGTTTAACTTCGTTTTCAAAATTGTTTTCCAATCATTAGACAAGACTATTTACAATTATATCAATATTTTCACATCTACTATTCATACCATTTGATTCAATTCTTTTCTGTTCCATTCTTAATTGTTCAGTTTGCTATTACAGGTTGCATCTATTCTTAATTTCATTATAAGCATGGTCACAAACAATCAAATTACGTCAATATCGGTCGACCCTAATATCAGGCACAAGAACTCGTTCACAAAGCTCCAAGCAAAAGGTAGGTTCCTTTTTTTTTTGATTTCACTCAGCCTTTTTTAACAAAAATTTAAATACTTTTAGATGCTGTATTCTTTACAGGTGCAGACACGTTACTTGGCCCACTTTTAGCAATTGTGTATAAGGATAACGCACAATCGCAGTTGTTATCGACAGTTATCATTGGCAGTCATGGAGTTTCTGAGTTTACCAACATTACAATTGACTCGCTATCACGTTACTACGATGCATGTCTAAATCTATCTGAAAATAAAAGAACTAGTGCAATGCGCAAGGCACTCGCTATCAGCTGTCTGCGGGCATTTGCAAACTTGAAACCAACACTCAAAACGTACCTCACCTCTCTATCAGTTGAAAACCAGCAATTTACTTGGAACGAGACAACGGCAGGCGCAGTGGCCTCTTCCCTGAAGCCAGCGCTAGGCAAGTTTCCAAACGAAATTGGTAATATGGTGATAGACACCGGCATATTGCAGCAGAAGTTCATCAAATCTGTAGTTGTCGATATAGTCTATAGAAATTCGGGTGAATCAAACATTCTCGACAACGATCTCCTTCATTTGTTTGGCAATCAACTTGAACATCTATTTGATCCTCTTACTGAATACAACCCGGAGCAAACAGAACTGCTTTACAATTCTCCGACGCGGCCTCCCAGCAAACGTAGTTCCGACAATGCAACGACAAAAAATATCTGTAATGAGCTTTTAAAAGTCCAGTCTCATTTTACAACTAATATTATCAAGTTTTTTCAAGACTATCTGATTTGTCTTCGAGTCAAAGTGCTTGAAGGAGAAATCCCCGGTATCAATGTGCAGACACTCAACTCTATTTTTCCACTAACTATCGATGAAATAGTTAGAGTTAACACCATTTTATTTGAGTCTCTATTAAAATCCATGCCGTATGGCAGCTATGAAACTCTGAAAGCTTGTAGCATGTCTATACCTTATTTTTACAAAGCTTGCATGCATCACGAAGCAGCTACAAAGGACCTTACACGCAATCTTCGCCAGCATATGGGTTTCATCGAAAATTATGCACCCTTTATGGGCAAGTACACCATTAACAGAATTGAGTCAATCATCAACTGTAGCTTACATCTCACAAAGATCAAGCTCATTCTTGAAAGACTTGTTGACTCCGCAGACTGGTCATCAAGCGAAAAAGTTAGCGTTTCTGAGTTTTACGAATCAGCCGTGGGTACGATTCACTCATTTGGCCAAGAAACTCAGATTTCGCATTACGATAATCGCATTTTTACGTCTAATGGTAGATTACTTGTCGAGTTATCTAAGAGTTGGCCTAAGGAATTAGAGTATGGATGGATCCAGCGCCGGGTCATCACTATCTTTGATGTCTTTGATGTAATAAGTCAAGATGAAAAGAGTCTCAATGTCGTGTTTATTTTCAACGACTCTGTTGTAGTTCTAAAACCAACAGAAACATTTAGAGTGAATGACAAGGTTTACTCTCACAAGACCTCAATAGCAGATGTTATTATGCATTCGATGGTTAATTCAGTACCTTTACCAGAATCGTTTGAGCTAGATATTGTTGGATGGGCCTCGATAAAAGATGTTTATATGTCTGAGTTTGGTACCTCTGAGCTCGCTATGTATGTCTCTGGTTCAGGTCTACTACCAAGCTCAGCATCTACAGGCTCTTCTGAACACATTAAAATATTTAAACTAACTCGCCCTGATCTTACAGCTAGTTCTATCGTTCGCGATATGTCTAAAGCAAAAATTTTAAACAAAACAGAACCTTTTCATTTGTTTTACAGTAAGCAGCCAAAATTTACGACATTTGGTACAGTTTATGAAGCTTCCTGTTTCGATGATGAAATTCACAAAAGCCCTATTGCTTTGTATGTGAACATGCTTATACCTGATGATGCTCTCAACAACTACGATCTGTTAGCTTGTATCAGCACTTTTTTTTATGACCGTGACCACGTTAGTATAACTATTAGGTCTAAGTTAGATTACAGTCTCAATGAAATTGTTTCTAAGCAGCGGTTTTCTGCTGAAATTTCCAAACATATCTCGCAGCTTTACAATTTATTTTTTGCTAGTTTTAAATTTTTGACAACAGAAATGATTGTTAAGAATAATAGCAAGGTGGCCAGTTATCTGATTGATTACGCTACTACCCGTCGCAATTACTCCAAGTCTATTAAGATACCGAAATCAAGAATTTCGTCTGCTTCTACTCTTGTTACTTCGCCAGTTCTTAGTCAAGCATCTACGCTTAAACAAAGAGTTTCATCAGCCTCATCAGTTTTAACTAAGCTCTCGGAAAAATTTAGCCAAGAACCCATGCGCAGAAAGTCCAGCAACCCTTTGACAGAACCCAAAAAAAGACGTTCATTTTTTATTTTTTCGCGTGATAAGAAAGTTAGTACCGATAATGATGCTGGTGAAAATTCTAATAAAACAAATGAAAAAAACAATTTCATCATAAATACTAACTCTCCTCCAACTAAACCTGCGACAGAGATATCAAAAGTTATTAAACCTCGTTATAGTTTTCCATTTGTTAAGCCAGTTTGTCCTGCTAACTACCTTGAAATTGCCAATGAAAATGAGACGCTTTTACAGCGGGCAGTGTCAATAAAAGCAAAGTCACCGAAAGTTTTAAACGACGCGGAAACCACGCCCTTGCACTCAGCACTCAAATCACAGACGTGTCATAATTTGTTTGACAATAAGAAAATCTCTGTATCGTCTGTAGTTATTCCAACAGAGCAACCCAATCTACCAAACTACACATATCTAACTGTTCACGCATCTCCTATGTGCCATTCCATAGATAGCAATGTTGACATTTTTAGCATGACATCGTCTTTAGTTGTCAAGGATTCAGAAAATTCCATTTGTGAATCCCCCTTTGCTGAATGTTCTACCGGTCAAATTCCGACACCTACGAATTTTAACGCTCGTGTATTAGCACCAGTGGCTACTTCAAAAATTGGAAAGCATTGGAATTTGGAAAGTATTGACTCTGCATTACCTGATCCTAGTCTTCGCAAACCTCCTAAGACCCAATTTGAAACACAGGAAGACGATTGTTCATCACAATTTGACCAAGCCTATCGTCGCATATCCAGCCGGTTCTCTGACACCAGTGCCCAATCAGTCTTCTCTTCACTTGAAAATAAAAACTCTGAGTTAGCTCACAAAAATTCTTTTGGTTCTTTTGAAACTAGCTACACGACTGAGACTTCTTTAGATGGAAATGAAATCTCTGCTGATTCAATCAAAAACATTACTAGTTTTATGGACAACCTCAAGGTGTCATCATTTTATCAACAGCTGAGCGTTGAATCGTCTAAGACAATCCCGCAGCTGCCACCTATTATTTTTGATAATGCCGATAACTTGTTTAACCTAGTAGCGGCAAGGTCGCCGCTGAATCCGGCCCGAATTGAAAGTGAGCGCCAACATCAGAGAATGACGTCAATATTTTCTGACGACTGGCAGACAATTTCTGATGAGGTTTCTTCTTTATACGACAAAAAGTACTCTGCGAAATCTACTTTAAACAAGTCGTCCTTTGCACAAGCGCTTGCAGAGATTACTACGATTGAAAACTTTACAAAGCTTAAGCACGTGCAGCAAACAGTTGACCGCCTAAATGCCTCGACTCGCAGTCTCAGACCACTACCGAGTCATTATATGCTAGACGAACATGACCAGGATCGTGTTGTTTGTGTTGAAAATAGCAACCGTATTGTGCTTATAGAATGTCTTTGGACACTTGTTGCTGAAAAAAACTGTGGTCCGGCCGTACAGAAATTTCTTGATTTAGAGTGGGATCGTCGAACACTGATGAGGCAAAAGTTAGGAGCAGCCAAGCCTGTGAGATTATGGAAAGTGTAGAAATGGCTTTTTTTTTTTTTTTTAGAAAAGCAATAGAAATTGTTTTGTTTAATTACAAATATTGTCATCTAGTTATATATTCTAAAGACTTACTAGTTATACACTTAAATATTTGAATTCTTAAATATAAAAAAAACAAAATTTGAATCATGATATATTTAGTTGAAGCTTTTTTTTTTTTAATCTTTTCATCAATGTAGATAGAATATATTTGCCATAGACCCATTCAAGAAACGACAAAAAATAAATAATTTTTTTTTTTTAAAAAAAACATATGATATAAACAAGTTATTTATTAAATTAAAGATGAACTGAAAGTAAATCACTTTGAGAAAACTGTTTGTTACAAAGAGGACATTTTCGCAGCCTCGAGGTCAATCTACTTGAAGCGCAGTCGTAACATAGAACATGACCACAAACTTTAATAGCAGTATCCTTCCAGTTCTTGGTGCACACAGAGCAAATAGCAATTGATCTCAGTTCTTCAAGTTGGGTTTCCAGGTCTAGATTGCTTTTGGATCCGTTAGACGTCGTGAGGTTCTTGATTTCAACTTGTTTTTTAAGCTTTTCGTTTTCTAGCTCAATTGTTCTTTTGTTGTCAATTTCTTGTCTAATACTGCGATCTCTGTTTCTAATATCAGAGTTGAGCTTCTCAACCAAGTATCGAGAAGAATCCAGTCTGCGTTCAGCATCTGAGAGCTTATGCTGAAGAGAAGATCGTTCCTTCTCCAAGCTAGCCTGCTTGATATTGCAATCCTCGATCTTAGCCTCTAGACTGCTAATTTTAAGCGTATGCTTCTTTTCGACCTCTCTAAGTTGTTGAACACACTCAGTACTTTTCGTCAGTTGTGCCTTAGCCTTTTGAAACTCATTGTTAAGTGCGTCCTTGGCACGCATAGCAGAAAAGTACTTTTCATCAGCCTTAGCCTTCTCAACCACAAGTCTAGTGTTTTTTGCTTCTCGTTCCAGAAGATCGGTAACCTTAAGATTAGCTTCTTTGTGGGCTTTATTGAAAGCAGCTTCCAATCCCGGAAGCTCAGATACCAAACTATTATTTTGTCTTTGCAGTTTCTGAACTAGACCTTTCAGCTCTTCAATAGTAGCGTCGTCAATTTTCGATAAATTTATATCATCTTGATTGTCACTAGATTCGTCTTTTAGCCTACTAATCTCGGCTTCCAGAGTTTTGATTCTTGTGTTTCTGATCTCGACAAGTTCTTTAAGATGATCCATGCCCTTATTTCTCTCACTTTCTGCCGCCCTCTTAACATTTAGAGCTGATATTAATTCGTCTCGTGCAGACCGAATTCGTGCTAAATCGCTCTCACATTTATTAAGCTTAGCTTGAAATTCATTGATTTTAGCATCGGTTTCTGATCGAAGTTTCTGTTGAAAGTCGGTCCGCTCGTTGATGAGAGCCGATTTTTCTCGATGGTACCTTTGGTTGTAAGCTTCGAGTTTATCAATTTGAGCAAGTAAGTCGTCATTCCGCCGCCGCAGTGACCGGTAAGGGACTGACTGAATCACTTCAGCATCTGAGAGGTTAGTAAGTCTGTTAGATAAAGACAAAATATTTTCGTTAAGTTTCAAGATGCGAGATTCCTGTTCGCTGATAAAAGTCTTCTGCTTAGCCACAACAGCCTCAGACTGGTCTAGAAGAAGACGAAGCTTTTGCAACTCTTCTTTGGTGGCAGTATCCAGTTCAGGGTTTTCAGTGCCAATTTTTTCGCTGTTTTCAGTTAGTGACTCTACCGAATCTTGATTCGTAGAATCTTCTTTCTCACTAGCTTCCTTAGCAGAATTACCGAACAAAATCTGAACAGAAGAAGACTTCATTCGTTCAATCTTCTTTTCAGAAGCTAAGTACATTTCTGTAAGCTGATCCAGTTTATTTTGAAGTCTAATGTTTTTACTTTTAAAAACAGCATTGTCGGCTTTCAGTGTATTCAAATCGTGAACTGTTTCTGACAAGCGTTGTTGGAAAGTAGCGTCATTGCCTGAAACTGACAAGTCATTTGCAAGTTTAAAAGCATTTGAAATTTTTTCCCTCAGCTTTCTGCTTTTTTCGTTATATGATTCTTCTAATAATGATGTCGTTCCCTCTTCTTCGTTTTTTATCTCTAGCAAAAAGTTGGAAGCAGAAACAAGTGGGTTAGAAGGAATACTTGAGCTAGAAAGAAGAATGTCTAGTTGTTCCGAAAAATTATTCCACCAAGATTCTTGTAAGGCAAAGACCTTTTCAAAAGACTCAAGTTTTGACTCGACTTCAAACGCGTGCTTAGCCATAAGCTGCTTTTCAAGTTTGTAAGATTGTAAAGCGCGATAGATAGCGTCTTTTTTAAAGCTCTTCAAACGAGATTTTGACAACCGACCATCTTCGGGTTCAGAAGAGGCAGCTCTCGCGTGTTTTTTTGCTCCAGGCTCATCGGAGAAAACAATATCGGCCGTTCTTTTTTTGACTTCCATGTGTGAGTGAGCGTTCGGGTTTAGGATTTATACATATAAATGAAGATATATATACCAGGTTGAAAAAAATAGAAAAACAGAAAAACACCTAATACTAAAATAAGAGGAAAAAGTCAAACACAGAAGCAGGTGTGTTGACGGGTATCGTCAAAGAGATTAGTATGGCGTAGATGCTGAAATGGGTGCGAACAGTAAGGGAGGAGCAAAAAAAAAAAAGGTGAAAAAAAAATGGTGGTGGTGATAACTGACAAAGGCACGTGACCATGTTCAAAAACTTTTACATGCACTTCTGTGCCGTGACAAGGGGAAAGCCGAGAATTAAGATCATGGGATACGTGCGCGAGGGTGGCAAATATGTTAAAACACAATATGATAATAAGTTTTAATATTGTAAAACATAGACGTTTCCTGGTATCTGTTGATGGCTGATTAAACAGTAAAGACGAAAACTGATTAGTAGCATTATACTGGATTGTGTTAGAACTAGACCGAAAACCATGAAATTTTCAATACAAATCTTTTTTTTTTTTCATGAAGCAAAATTTGATCATTTAGTGATAATAATATTGGTCATAATAAAAAGAAATAAAAAAAAATAAAAATTAATACTATAATTGAAGGTTTGTGCATTATTTGTAATCGAAGCGTTGTGGGAGAGGGAAAAAAAAAATTCTTTAGAGATATACAAGAGTAAGAAAAAAAGATTGTTGATTTTGGACAGAATTAATGATGTTGAGACAACATTTGAGTTTTAACGAGTAAATAGACTACAAACAAATTTTTCAATAAACAGATAACTTTAGCAGGCTTGTTTCATTGTTCTTTTTATAGGACTTTTGCTAATAGTTCAAAATCTTTTAATAATATTCACTTTTTTGACATGGTTGGTCTATAGATAAACAGATGATCTGTATATTGGCCCTAGATTACATAGTTAAAAAAATTTTGTTAACAAAAAATAGACTGAAAAAATTCTCTTTTTTCTGTTGAGTTCAAAAGAATTAGTCTTTATGAAGCTCTTTAAATAGTGCTGTCAATGTGAGTTAGTAATTCTAGCATTCAACCATGCCAGATTCTTCTTGGAACAATTTATGTTTTAAGAGACGCCCGGGGTGCTCAAAACCCGGTTAATAGATACTAGAGATGGTCATATTGTAATTTTTAACAAGATGCTCTAATCAAGTAAATGATCAGAAAAAAATATGTTTAACTATTGAATTAAAAAACATGCTTTTGTTAATTAAAAAGACAGTTCAATCAGATTTTGCTGGTTGGCTACAAATAATTGCTGTTCATTTATTGTCTCGTATTGCGATGTGCCAAAAAAAGACAGGAACTCATGTTGTAGGGATGTATTCCTGAGGTACAAAATAAATATAGCCCTGAGCCAAAAAAAAAAATACCAAGTTTTTTGAATATTAAATAAATCAAAACCTGCTATGCACTAAATTAAAGTAGTTTGGCCCGTGGTCACTTTTAAAAGTATGAGAAGCTTTAAAAAAACAGTAAAACTTTAAACATTTCCATATCTTATCAGTAACTCCTCCTCATTAAAATCGTTTTTCATATGGTGCTTTGAAAAAACAGGCCCTATGTTCAGGCCCAATGCCCACAAAAAAAAGATAAGTTTTGTAGACCCTACTGTGTGTGTGTGTTTTTTTTTGGATATATAAAGTAGCAGGTACACTTTATATAAAGGCACAGCTTCTTCCTCAGTCATTGAAATATTATACAAAAAACTACTCAAGGAAAATTCTTAAATCACATAAAATAGATACAAGATGTCTAAACATCTGTTATCGTAGGTCTAGGTCTTGAATTTTCTGCCATCATAATTTTTCTTACTTGGGCTTTAAAACGATACCAGAAAGAAGTCATCACCTCCAAAGAATTCAATACTGCTGGTATATCCGTCAAAACTGTTTTAATTGCTACAGCTGTTGTCTCATCGTGGACATGGGCAGCCACATTACTCCAATCCTCTTCAAAAGCTTATAAAAATGGTATTTCCGGTCCCTTCTGGTATGTCAGTGGTGCTACTGTTCAAATCATTTTATTTGCAACACTTGCCATTGAACCAAAGCGCAAAGCACCAGGTGCACACACATATCTGGAAATCATTCGCGTACGATACGGTGCTATAACACACTGGATTTGCATGTTTTTTGGTGTCTGTACTAATACTCTTGTTACTGCAATGATACTTACTGGTGGTTCAGCTGTACTAAACGACTTGACTGGAATGAGTACGATTGCCGTATGCTTTTTACTTCCCTTTGGCGTCATGATTTATACCATCTTTGGTTGTTTAAAATCCACAATTTTATCTGATTATATCCACATTATCATTTTAATGGTCATGATTCTGCTTTTTTTCATTTACAGTTTACGCTACTAATGAAACATTAGGCTCCCCTGAAGCGGTCTGGGAAAAACTTGTTGAAAAAGCTACCGTAAGTCCTGTCGCTGGTAATGCTGAAGGATCTTACCTTACAATGAAATCACGATCTGGTGGCATTTTTTTTGTCATCAATATCATTGGTAATTTTGGAACTGTCTTTTTAGATAATGGTTACTGGAACAGAGCTATTGCTGCTTCGCCAGCGGCCGCCCTTCCTGGTTACGTTCTGGGTGGTTTATCGTGGTTTGCTATTCACTCGCTCACAGCCATTACTATGGGACTAGCCTGCCTAGCTTTGGAGTGCACTCCTGGATTTCCTATATATCCTAATCCTATGTCGGCTTCTCAAGTTTCTGCTGGTTTAGTTCTTCCTAATGCCGCAGTCGCTCTGATGCTGTCTGTACTCTTTTACTTCTTTTTATTGCTATTACTTCTGCTGCTTTTTCTGAACTTATTTCGGTTTCGTCAATCATGACTTATGATATTTACAAAACTTACATTAACCCCAAGGCCTCTGGTAAAAAAAACTTATATCTGTTTCACACAGTTGTGTTTTTATGTTTTCTCTTGTCATGTCTGGCTTTTCTGTCGGCCTTCACTATATTGATATTTGCATGTGCTACTTGTATCTATTAATGGTTATTATCATTTTGTCTGCTGTTCTTCCTGCTGCCCTTACGTTACTATGGAAAGGTCAAAACTTTCATGCTACTACTATTGCTCTTGTTGCCCATTTCTGCTGTGCTCTCATTGCGTGGTTTACCACTGCAAAAGGCCTGGAAGGCGGTCTTTCTGTTGACACAACAGGTTCTGATATGCCTATGCTAGCTGGTAACGTTGTAGCTCTTGTCTCCAATAATTTTTATTGCCGTCTGCACACTCATTTTTAAGCCCTCAAATTTTGACTTCAAAGAACTGAAAAAAATCAAACCTGTAGAGGATATTTCAAAGGATACCCCTATTCCTGTTTTGGAAATTGATGGAGATGAAAATTGTGAGTATGCCTATCAAGACCCTAAAGAAGTTGAGCTTCTCGATAGATATGCAAAAATTTCTAGAATAATTTGCGTTGTGCTTGCTTTTAGCTTTCTCGTGTTGCGGCCCATGCATATGTATCTCAATTTTTATTTATTTATTTTTTCCTTGCACATGAATCGGTTCATAAAAAGTTCAGTGCTATCAGATACCAACATTATTAAGGCTTGTTGACACCACTATCTTCATAGTCTCATAAAGACAAAAAGTTTTAAATTCAATGTTCTTTTTTTTTTTGTATATCTTTTTTATTTTATCATGTAACTATTTAATGTACAAGGACAATGAACAGATTTTTTATTAACTTTGAAAAAGTAAGAAATACTTGAGGCCTGAAAAAACAGGAAACTAAAGGACTTCAAAAAATAATAAGTAAAGATCTTTTGTGATACATTTGTTTTAACTTTTTACAATTTTTTAAAAGATGATTACTTTTTAAAAAAAATTCTGTTCAGATGACAAAGCTTTGTAAGGTTTTTTTTTTTTTTTTTTTTCCCGTTTGTCATATGTAAATTATCATCTATTGTAAACAAAATCTTGGTACTTTTTAAATACTTTTATGCTTGAAATATTTACACTAAACAAGATCAAATTATAAATCCCCAATTGGAAGATAAATGCCTTCAAAATAAAACTTTGTTGTTTAATTTTAAAAAATTGAAACCAATATTTAGTACTGAAATGAAATCCTATGAAATAACTGTCTCAGAAGTTTTCAACTTTCATATTGCTACTGTAAAGTATGACTCTTCAGCAAATTTATTACCTTGTAGTCTTGTCTTAACTATATGATATATATAAATAACAGATTCAACACTACGCTTTGATGATTGCAGAGCTTACTTTCAAAAATGGTAATGAAGTCCCAGAACTATAAGAATGGCAGCATTAAAGTGTAAAACTTGCTTGTAGCATTAAACTTGATCTGGCTATACGTCATAATTATTCCGGGCGGGTTTATGAATCATTTGGATATTTAAAGCTCTATTATAGACTGCAATAGCAGGTCTCCTACTTATGGGAAATCAAGTTGGTTCAGAGAGTAAAATCGAAGCTAAATTAAATTAAGCGCTAGCAAGTTTTAAAAAGTCTAGTTCGGTTTGTAAGCCACTCTGTATAAAAAGTTTTGTTGTTATTGTTAAGACTAGTAGAAAAAAAAAACAAGAGTTTATAAACTTATCTTTTATGACTAATTAACATGCATGTTACCACCTTTGAAAATGTATACATTAGGTGATCTAGATATAAAAAATTTTACGGCAGGATATACAATGATATGTGATGCCTGATTTCTAAGTAAATCCAAATTTATATGAATTTGAGACGGAATTATTTTTTGAAGACTACTCAAGTTGGTAACGTTTGAAGTGCACATGCAATGTTGAAACACTTGCTATAAATTTAACTCTCTGCTTTGAGCTGGATGATCTCATATCCTACAAACATACATTAGTACTTATGATAGAATATTGGATTTATTACAAAGTCTAGAAAAAAAACAGAAAATAGATGAAGCTTGTTAAGCCTATATTTTAAAAAATTTTCAAGTACGTATAACATGAGGTTTCTTTTTTTTAAAATTCCAATTCTGCTTTTCTTTATTAAAATCTACATGTGTACGCCTAATGTAAGATCGGTCGACCCAAACTTTAGCTTGGTAAGCTACCGTAGCTAGAGAGTTATTCTTAGATCTATTAAAACTATTTTAATGCTATTAAGGGAGTTATTTGTAAAGCTAAAGAGGTCTCTTCTTTTTGCTGATAGCAAGTTTTAAATAACCACAATTTTCGATGACTGATAAAATACATACGTATAATTCTATTATAGGTGATCGTCATTTACTTTACAGGTTAAATAAATTTTTGGATTCATAATTTATAACTGTGAGCTTTTACATCAATCAAGTAGGAAATTTGATTAATTATTAGTACTGAAACTATTTTTGCAAAGTTATAATTTCAATTTTTATAGAATTTCTATTTCTTATTGGATTGGTTTTAATCTGGATAATAATCAAAACAGTGCTAATGAAACAGGTTCATAATAAATTTGAATTTGTGAGATGGATAACATTTAACTACATGAAATGAAGCGTTGCATCTCACAGTTACAGCAACAGTAACCATCTTTCGGCCTAATAATTATGAAGAATTTAAAGTGGTTGAAACCACTTGCTTCATAAAAACATGTAAATCGATCCAATGAAAAATTGTGAATTTATTGTTTCTAGCTTGCTCACAATCATTCAGTACCTAAAAGTCCATGTATCCACAATTCTCTGGTTGTATTCATATTTTGGCCTTATAATCAATAGTCTCACCGGGTTTTCTTTACTGCGGCTCATGAACTTGTGCTTTAGAATACCGTGTTGGCCTAAAAAGAAAACCGAAAAAGGAAGATGATCATAACGAATTTTTTCTTTCAGTCACTATATCACTTGAATCGGGTACGGATTATTTTTCCTTTTTCTAGGACCAATGAAAAAAAAAAATTTTATCAGGATAACATAACTATTATAGGAAAAAATTTTCATTTAAAAGTTTTCAACGAATCAGTCGTAGAGGGGAGGGCCTCGAAAAAAAAGGTCGGGATTTGTCGGCGTCTTTTTGTTTTCTTCCTTGAAAGTTGAAATTATCCAGTTGAGCCGCATGTGTGTTGAAAAATATTTTTACTGGTTGTTTATAAATAAAATTAACAGATATCGAAGGCTACCCAAATAGAAAAAAAAAAGGCTCTACGTAACAGTATTATTACATTTGTGGCCTTAACTGTACTACTACGTCAATATATACAAGAGTGATGTACTTTTTTGTTGAGATGTTTTTTAGGGGATCTGTAAAATGCAAAAACTCTCAAGGTGTAAGCCATATAAGTAGTTGACTCCGAGTTGTTTGTGTCACGTATTAGCACTTTTTGATGACATGGCACATCATCTCCCGATAAGTAATTTTTTTCAAGACAAATCAAGAGAACCATCTCTTAGAGATATTTTTTGTCAAGACAATATGGACAAAAAAAAAATGAATTGAGATAAAAAACAATAATAATCTCAATACTGTCATATTAATCTTAAAATCTGTTACTGTGATTAAATCTATGGAATCAACCTAACTATGAATGTGGTCTACGTTACTAATAATTCTGTATTTTTGTAAAAATACATGTATCAACTTAAAATTTTGTTTCTTTCATTAGCTGAGGATTTAAATCTTAGGCATTATACAAACTGATTCCTCATTTATGGATTTAGTTGGCACGTTGGTAAAAAAAAAAAAAAAGTCTACAGGAAAAGAAAAAGATTTACAAGTAAGATAACCGGTGATTGAAAATTTATTTGACGTAAATTCACAAAAGCAAAAAAAAAAAAAAAAAAAAAGTGAATCAAGTTGCTAGAAAAAATTTGTCTATTTGTCCGAATAACACCTTTTGTGGCAGCTATAATCAGTGTCTATTTCCATTTCTTAACGGTACAAGTCTGGTGTTAGATATAGTTTCGGTAATTCTGTCAATGTAGGGCTTTTTTAATATTGTTACTTGTATCTATTTCAAATTTTGTTAAAAGTCTATCCCTATTGGCTAACGGCCTTCTAGCGGTCCGTTTTAATATAGACTTCCTGTTTTGTATTTCAGCCTGTATATTTCAAATTTTTTTTGTCAACTTTCCAGTTCTTTGAATCACAAAATTCTTTTAACAACTTTTATCAAAAAGAAAAAAAATAAAATAAAAAAAAAGCTAATCAGGAAGTCATTGATATCTAAACCGGTCAAGTAAACTAGAACTTGAATAAAATATTGTTATCTCTGATAACAGATCTGGAGCTCAAGTAAAAAAAAAAAAAAAAAAAAAATCTATTATTATAATAACTAGGCATTTCCCCCCCTTTTTTTTTTTTATTTTTCTATTTTATTTTTAGTATTAATGGCTGTCTATTAGATTTCACCCAATTTTTTTTTTCTTCTTGAGCATTTAGTAGTTCTACTTCGAATTTCACTGACTTTGAGATTTTTTTTTCAGTGATTCTTGCTCTGTATTGGTTCAATATCTTTTTATTTATTTTTTTTTTTTTTTTTTGACTTAGATCATTGATTACTGAGTGCCGAGCTGTTGAGACTTTTTTTTTTTTGATTCCTAAAAGCTATAACTAGCTATATACTGCCTTTAGGGTCATGATTTAAAAAAAATTTTCTAAACAAGGTTGCGTACCAACCATACAACTGTATCAATACCCAGCTCACCATTTATTGGAATTAATACTTGAGGCTTTACCATAATTATGGACCCTTCTATGGAATTTTCGTGCTTTCCATACATGCTTTCAAAAGCCTTCGGCCATTTCTTTGCTAGGAGTTCAAGCAGGTTTCCTGGTGTCACTGGTTGGTCACAGTGATGGCTCCCACCGCTAAAAAACGCCGGTAAACATCGGTTTTGAAACGATTTTTACCAATAGCACTGGGTTTTTTTGTAAATTTTTCATCAGAAACTATATCACGTGGTTTGTACTGTTCATGTACCTCTATAGTTTTTTCTCAAGTTTTAAAATTTTTTTTTTTTCATAGAAAAGACAAAAAGATTGTAAAAAAGAAAAAATGATCCTTAAAGGCAACTGAGAACTAACTTTGGTGGATAAAGTATGGATAGCAAAGTTTTATTATTTACAATCTCCGATAGCTATCGTTAAAAGCAACAGCTTGCGCGATGAATTTCAACAGTCAATAAAAAAAAAAAACACCTACAGAATTCGTGCTAGAAGTTTACAGAATTATCTTGATAGCTTTAAAAAAAAGAGTATCAAGAAAAAACTGATCTAAGAAGGGTGCTGTAGAAGACGAGTCTTGTTGTTGTGCTAACGTTTTGAGATTTGTGCTATCAATATCAACGGTTTTGATTTCAGCCTCACATTGGTCTCACACACAGTTGACAAGAAAACCTTGAAACTTTTTTATAGGTCCGAAAAAAAAAAAAAAAATCAAAATACCTCTATCAAGTGCCGTTTAAGGCACAATAAAAAAAGTCATTCTTTATCTAAATGGTGTTGTAGTCTTACCAGTATTCTCTAGTTGTAGTGTGTATATAAGCTTTGGTCACTCGTTTGGGAACTTTTATAGAAGAACGTTTAAGCGTCTCAAATGAAAACTTTGACAACATACTGATAACTGATAAAATATATATATCATAAGATATCTGTGTGTTTTTTTTTCTTCTAATCTCTTGGTTTGATTCAAAAACTTTTTTTTTTTTGGAAAATTTATTCCGAAGTTTTTCCCACCAGTAAACTGATATATCCATAAAAAAAAACTTAAATACTGGCAAACGACGATATTGAAGTATCTGCATAAATTTAGCGCGGCGCACTTTTTGATAATCCATTTTTTTTTTTTTCAAACACAATATACACAAATAACCATGACAGAAACTACAACTTGTCAGAACTGCGAGACTACTACTACACCATTGTGGAGACGCGACGACGCTGGTCAAATTTTATGCAATGCTTGCGGGTTGTTTTTAAAGCTTCATAACCGCCCGCGGCCAATTTCCCTCAAAACCGATGTGATCAAGCCACGAAACCGGAGCCGAAGTAGCATTTTGAAAAAGAGACACAGACCTGCCCCGGTAACGGCCAACAATGCTACAAATGTGTTGCCGTCAACGCCAAGCTCAATTTTTAACACACATCAGGTTAAACTGCCAGCGCTTAGCAGTCTTTACGAAAGCACATGTAACAACAACCATTATCATCATCATAACTACTCCAAAAACAGCTACAACCATAACTGCTGTGGTAACAAACAGATCAACAGCAGTAATAGTAATTGCAAGGGCTGTGGCAATGGCTGTAGCAAGGGCTGTAGTAATAATAACAGCGGTGTCAATAGTTTATTAATGACGCCAATGATGACACCACAGTCCTCCCCCAATCTGCCCCCGAAATACCAGCAAAACTATCCACTAAGTGAGCAGCTACAGCCAACATACCTGGAGAAAGTTCCTAAAATGACTACGCTAGACAGTAGTATTCGCAGCCCCTCCAAACCAATTTCTGACGGCTCTGTGCAAAGAGACAGCAGGGAAACACCTGTTGAATTGAGAACACAACTAAAGGAGCTTTCTCTTATCAATGAGCTGCTGCAGAACAGAGTGTATCAGCTGGAAGCGAGTGAGAGTAGTATTCGCGAGAGTGAGCTGAGGCTTCGGCATCAGCTACAGGAAGAAGAGCGACGAAATGAAGAACTGATGAGGCGACTGCGGGAAATAATGAAAATCATGTAATTGCCGGTTTCGTCGGCTATGTAAATAATAACCACTATAACCTAAATAAAATGAGAAAAAAAAAAATTTTTTTTAGAGAAGAAAACCTGTCAAGTTTTACCAGAATATGAAATTATTTAAAATATCTTAAAATAGTCAAAAAAAAAAAAAAAAAAAAAAAAACCCTGAAGAAAACTAGACGTTCTGTGTGAGTTGACAGTTATAAAGGGACCGCTTATTATTATTATTATTTTTGGACTTGTAGAAGTTTTTTACTATCACATTCTTTCCATGAACAAGGGGAAAAAAAAAATAAAAAAAGCTTGAACCAAGAAAAGCCTTTAAAAAAAACGACAACTGTCATTGTCCACAGTGCAGCAACTTGATGATGCCTTTGCTTGTCTTGGCTATCTCATCATAGTTTTGATGCCAGGCTTTGTAAGCACTGAATGTACTGTACATGAAAAGGTATTTGAAAAAAAAGTTTTTTTTTTTTTGCTCGGGAAACTAAAGCCGGATATATTAATATTTTTTTATTATTACTTATTGTATGAGAATTAGATTTATGGTGTATTTACAGTCGCCAAATGTAAGGAAAAAAAAAAAAAAAAAAGAAACCTGCTTTTTGAAAGACCGTTTGGTAATGAGAACCTATTTTTCAGGGAGGAAGCATTCGTAGTTACAGAATGCGATCCCCTTACCACATGCTACAAAAGGATTACATGTAAAATTTTTATTCAATGCTTTGTTTACATTTGTTACTTAATAGGCAATTCTAAATTTTTTAAATGAAAAAAAATAATAATAATACAAACAAGCCTTTGTAGGCGCGACTCTTGAAGTTTCATGGTTACACAGACAATAATGTAAAAACTGCTAAACTTCAAGTTTTTACGAGCTGCCAGTATTTTTCACTTTTGAAAAAAAAAAAAGGTTTTCTTGTGTACTATGCGCGAGGGCTGGTAAACATTAAGTTGGTTCAGTTATTGTGCTACTTTAGTCTCGGTAGTCTGGCAGTGTGGATATGCCAGTGCTATATCGAGATGAAATTATAACAGTTAATCTCGTTGTTGTGAGTGTTTTTTTTTTTTTTTTGATACCAGAGAATATCATATACCCAAACTGTTTCAACTGCTGTTATCGTAGCGCAGTGGCTACTGCATTAAATTGAAGCATTGGTAGAAGCATTACGGTGTCACAGATTTATGGCTGCAAAAACCTAAAAAAAAAAAAAAAAAACCCACCAAACACGAGAACTCTATAAAATGGTTGACTAGGAAACAGATTAAAAAAAAAAAAACTTCAGTTATTCTAATCATCATAAATCGTATAAAGAAACTAAAGCTGTCAACTTTTGGTATGCGGGAAGTTAGATCTGGGAACTACAACGTATTGGCAGTACAAAAAAGTAGTCCGTATGAATAGTTGAAAAAATAAAAAAGAGAGATCTGTAGTGATAGGACAAGGTTTGGTTGTTATCATTTGTCAATACTCAGGCGAATGAGATATGAGGGGAGTCTTAGGATGCAAATGGAGACGATCGTGATTCATTTATCAAAAGTGATATTGGCAGATGACGACAAAGTGTGGGGGGAGGCCGGGAAATGGATTCATTGAATACAATTGATAATGTTTAATGAAAAAAAAAGTTATAACCAGAAAGCTATGATGATGATGATGGCCAGTGTTAAAATAGCCTTGCTTTTGGTAATTTCTGTTGAATTATCATTATCATCATTATTATTTATTATTATTATTATTATTATTATTATTTTTATTATTATTATTATTTTTTTTTTTTTTTTTTTGGTATTTTTCAAGTGCACAGATTTTTGTGTTGAAATAATAATAATAAATCTGGTTTCACCCGAGTTCCATTCGTTTCAGTTGATATGAACTCCGAGAGATTCAAAAAACTAACAGTGAAAAATTTAAAACAATTTAATCCAAAACAAGAGATTGATGTGTCAGCAAGTCGATCCAAGATAAAAAAAAAAAAAACCCCTCGTAAATTGATGGGGGGTTTACATTGATACGCGCGTAAATAAATAAAAATAATAATAAAAAAAAAAGGTTTGTCTAGAATCTATGATGACATTGGCCATACCGTGGTCATGTATAACTTTTTTTTTTTTGGAAGGGTCTCACGCAATGACGTTTGGTAATTGACGATTTTTTTTTTATTTTAATTTCCCCACGGACATTGTTCAATGACGCGACAGGCCAGCGGGCCAAGACCGGCGAGAAATCCAGCGCCGCAATCAGCCGCCATTACTAGTAAGTCAGGGGAGGGGGAATGGGAACACGTTGGTGACTGCTGATAGATTGCAGCGTTGAATCTCAGAATCTGTATGAATAAGGTGGATTCTTGCATAGAGGGAAGAGAGAAGTGTTAAATTTACAAAAATGGCCTACGTAGATATGGTAATTTAGATAGATATATATCTGAGTGCAGGCTAGACTCTGAGTCCTTTTGGGCCCAAGCGAGGAATCGAGAAGAAAAAGAATGATGAATCGATCCTGGCACGCACCATAGAAGGAAATCAGAGAATATCAACTGAGTTATTGTAATAACATCAGGCCGTTTTTTTTTTTTTTTTTTTTTTTTTTGGTGTTTAAAATAGAATCTATTAACGTGAGTTGAAGTAGTTTCATGGTCTTACTGTATAATATTTACTTTGATATTGTAGATGAAAAAAAAAACAAACTTTTTTTTTTCAAAACAGAAATTCAATGATTCACTTATGAAGGCATTCCCGATGTGTATTGATAACTACGGTGTATCATCATCAGTTTCTATTACATACATTCCGCCATTACTGTATATTATGTTGAGGTGGTGCCATGATAATGTTTTTTTACGTCTGGTTTAATGCCATTGTAAACGCATTGCTAATACCACACCATTTTTTTTTTTTTTTTCCCTGCGCTCTCCAGGGGAGGTGAAAGAAACATTGCCTGTACAGAATTGGGTTTATATTATGTTGACACACTGGGATGATAGGTGAAACTTGATAGCGTGTTTTCTCCGTCTGAAATAATTTACATTGGCTCAATTCTAAAGATACAATCTGTTAAGAACCACAAGTATATGGCCTAAATAAATTGAAAACTAGTTAACAGGTAAGCTATATATATATATATATATATATATATATAGAATGCATGTATGGCTGCCGCGCAGACAATGTTTTTAATCACATTAATTGGTATCGACGATAGCAACAAACCGGTAGAATAATATTCTTGTTTTTACACCTGGACTCCAAAGTTCACTAGAAAATACGATCAGCTTCCTAATACAGAAAGTTCAAACCTACTTTAGTATGGCACTAAGCTACTTTGAACCACCGATTATTTAACCCAGAGCTGAAAACTGCTTGAAAGTTTTTTTTTTTTTTTTCGATCCAGAAAAGAAAAAAGAAATGTTAAACCTGAATTCTTTTTTAGTGTGATTATTTTGTGACTTATTTTTTTTTTTTTGTTCACTAAATCAAAAACAATCAAAAAAAAAAAAAAGAAAAGTTGAATAATGTTGGCGGCAAAGGTTGAATGCAGATTTGAAAAGAAAAAGAAACCCATTACATCATTGTACTTTTATTGAGACATTTTTGTCCAAAAATTCAAGCGACTTTTGTTTACTTGTGAATGCGGACATGGCAAAAAAGGGCAAAAAATGAATGTTCTGGGAAAAGAAAATGGTTTTTTATTTTATTTTTTTTTTACTGGCGGCGATAGAACGAACCGACGACGAGGGGGAGGAGCTCGGAAAACCAAGGGTAGGTTTCCCTTGAGACTTGTCTCGGGAAGAACTGAGAGGGGCAAAAAAAAAAAAAAAGCAAAATACACAAGATGTGAAAAATTCATTTTATTTGACAGAGCTTGGACAAGACAACTATAATAATAAGAATAATAATAAAAACAGAGGAGAACGGCTCTGGATCACTCGGGGGGTACCCGAGTCGTAAGTTTCGTTAGCCTTGCGGGTTTTGTCGTTTTAGCTGGGATAGGCATAGTACCGTTGTTGCTAAAAGTTTTACAAGAACTCTGGTTTAACGAAAGTTGTTCAAACCAACAGGTTGTTTCTTTCAAGTTACAGTGATAATAACGGTAGCTAACAGTTCGTGTATATATATATTGAAAACAAAACAACAACAACTACTGTTGTTGATGGTGATTATGAAACTGGGTAAAAAAGGCTTCCACAGCCGTAGCCCGAGCGGCAGCACTTGTTATAGTAAGAATAGGCAAAATTTATTCCCAAAAAAAAAAAATAAAAAGGAAAATGCATGAAAAATGAGCGATATCTGTTTTAGGCAACTGCGGTGTTTCTTGAGATTAAAAAAAAAAATTAGTTGATTTTGGCCTTTCCAAATGTCATCAAAAAAAAAGGCTCTGGATATATCTATCGTGAATCAAGGAATTCATGATAGTGTAACCGGAATGTAAATGGTGAAAATGACAGATCCGACTAGCTCTAAAAAAAAATTTTTTTTTAATTAAATAAATTACGCTTCAAGATAAAGACTATATATGAAAACAACAACATTTACCATGCAAAAATAAAAGGTAAAATAGGCCGTTTGAAAAAAAAAAGGCTCTGATTGTGCCTTGGAAGAAGAAGAACGAAAACTCTCCGTTGTTGTTTGTGACGAGCGTTTGCCACTAACTCCGTAGATAAGTTTAAAAAAGAGGTCTATATTATACATTGGTAGATATACACATTGGGTGCTGAGATATTTGCTGGCTTTGGTCAAGACGGTCCCTCGAGAATTAATATTAATTTTTTAATTTTTTAAAAGTTTATCATGAGTAGGGTTCTCGGTGGATTTGTTTATGAGTATCAAAAACCAGATTATTTTATCTCGGTCAGTAAACAAGTAGAAGCATGATGGTAGATTTTGTTTAATGATTTATGCCCATTGTATAATAAAAACAACAACAACAACAGCCTTTGTATATTAAGATTGTCGGGACAAGAATCCTGATATGAATAAACAAAAATCACCGAGTAGTAAGGCTGGTAGCAACAACGAGCGATTTCCCACACTAGTTACCCGTCAAGAAAAAAGGTCCCCTGAAAAAAAAAGAAAGCGAATGTTATTTTGGCTGCACACACCAGAGCAATGTTTGATAGATTGCTAATGGTGACTCAATATAAAAAAAAAAAAAAGCTGTTAACGGCTTGTGAAAGATAAAAAACATACTATGATTGTAGTGTTAAAAACCTTCACCAGGTGCAAAAGAACTCTCGCTTTAAACAAGAAAAAAAAAATTTGTTTTTTTTTTATGGAAGTTGAAAGAACCAATTACGTAATCCAACCTTGTTTTTTCTCTATATTGCGGTGTTTTTTTTTCTTTTCTTTTATTATGGAAAAGTTCTAAATTGGCCAATGAACGAAGTTACTTTTTTAGGGAAAAGTCTGAACTTCAAAAAAAAATTTTTTTTCTACACACCAAAAAAAAAATTCCGCAACATCCCAAAAAAAAAAAAAAACGCTACTTATGCACGTACACAAATAATAATAATAGTTTTTTGTTTTTTGTTAGAACACACACTCTCTCATCATTTGGGCTGCTTTTTTTTTTTTTTTTTTTTTTTTTTTTAATTTTTGAATGTATCTACAATTGTAACAAAAAAAAAAAAAAAAACTCTCGCAAAAAGCATAAATTTTTTTTTTTTGTTTTTATTATTCCCTATCAAAACATACACACACATTCCAAGGCACTACTCTCACCATTAATTTTTTTTTATATAAATTTATTCCATTTTCCTTTCCATTTTTATTTTCTTCCTTTCTTTCTTTCTACCTTCAAAGTTTCTCTCATCCTTTCACCTTTTCACCCTATCTTTCACCTTCCCTCCCCTTTTTCCCCCCCTTCTCAACCCCCGGTTGTAAAAACATAAATTGTAAGTATTCATTACGCATCAGCTAATTCCAATTGCTTTCAATTCAAAAAGCAAAACAGAAAAAAAAAGATTGCCATATAATTGAAAAAATTAATTTTTTCTACGTTATAATAATTATTTATGCGGTCTTTTTTTTTGTCTTGGCTTAATTTCTTTTTATTACTGGTTTACTAATTTCCCGCCTTTTTTTTTTTTTAGATGTCTCTCGACCCTAACCAACCCACTAAGGAGAAGGCTCCCCTTGCTCCTGCGGACGATGAAGATGACGACGATATCGACGCCTTCATTGAAGAACTCCAGTCCAACAATGGTGCTGATGACTTCTTCGAGGAAGAGGCCGCCGCTGGCCACTCTTCCAAGCCTGTTCCTGAGGAATTGCTCCAAACTGATCAGTCTGTCGGTCTTACCTCTGATGAGGTTCTTAGACGCAGAAAGAAGTACGGTTGGAACAAAATGTCTGAGGAGCAAGAATCTCTTATTGTCAAGTTCCTTATGTTTTTTGTCGGTCCCATTCAGTTTGTCATGGAGGCCGCTGCTGTCCTTGCCGCCGGTCTTGAAGACTGGGTCGATTTCGGTGTTATTCTTGGTCTTTTGGGTCTTAACGCTGCCGTTGGTTTCATTCAGGAATTCCAGGCTGGTTCTATTGTCGAGGAATTGAAAAAGACTCTTGCTCTAGGTGCTTGTGTTCTCCGTGATGGTCGCATCCAGGAGATTGAGGCCCCCGAAGTTGTTCCTGGTGATCTCCTCCAGCTCGAGGAGGGTACTATTATCCCCGCTGATGGTCGTCTTGTTACTCAGGACTGTTTCCTCCAGGTTGATCAGTCTGCCATTACTGGTGAGTCTCTTGCTGTTGATAAGCATGTTGGTGACAACACCTACGCTTCCTCCACCGTCAAGCGTGGTGAGGCCTTTATGGTTGTTACTGCTACTGGTGATAACACCTTCGTCGGTCGTGCTGCTGCCCTTGTCAACAAGGCTTCTGCTGGTTCTGGTCACTTTACCGAGGTTCTTAACGGTATCGGTACCACCCTTCTTGTTCTCGTCATTGTCACTCTTCTTCTTGTCTGGACTGCTTCTTTCTACCGTTCTGACCCTATTGTTGAGATTCTTAGATACACTCTTGCTATTACCATTATTGGTGTCCCCGTCGGTCTCCCCGCTGTCGTTACCACTACCATGGCTGTCGGTGCTGCCTACCTTGCCAAGAAGCAGGCTATTGTCCAGAAGCTTTCTGCTATTGAGTCCCTTGCCGGTGTCGAAATTCTCTGTTCCGACAAGACTGGTACTCTTACCAAGAACAAGCTTTCCCTTGCTGAGCCCTACACTGTCGAGGGTGTTGAGGCTGACGATCTGATGCTTACTGCCTGTCTTGCTGCTTCCCGTAAGAAGAAGGGTCTTGATGCTATTGACAAGGCCTTCCTCAAGTCTCTTAAGCTTTACCCCCGTGCCAAGTCTACCCTCACCAAGTACAAGGTTATTGAGTTCCACCCCTTTGACCCTGTCTCCAAGAAGGTTGTTGCTGTTGTTGAGTCCCCTGCTGGTGAGCGCATTATCTGTGTCAAGGGTGCCCCTCTTTTCGTTCTCAAGACTGTCGAGGAGGACCACCCCATTCCTGAAGATGTCCTTAACGATTACAAGAACAAGGTTGCTGAGTTTGCTTCCCGTGGTTTCCGTTCCCTTGGTGTTGCCCGCAAGCGTGGTGAAGGCCACTGGGAGATTCTTGGTATTATGCCCTGTATGGATCCTCCTCGTCACGATACTGCTAAGACTGTCAACGAAGCCCAACACCTTGGTCTTTCCATTAAGATGCTTACTGGTGATGCCGTCGGTATTGCTCGTGAGACTTCTCGTCAGCTTGGTCTTGGTACTAACATTTACGATGCTGAGCGTCTTGGTCTTGGTGGTGGCGGTGACATGCCCGGTTCTGAGGTTTACGATTTCGTCGAGGCTGCCGATGGTTTCGCTGAGGTTTTCCCCCAGCACAAGTACAATGTCGTCGAGATTCTCCAGCAGCGTGGTTACCTTGTTGCCATGACTGGTGATGGTGTTAACGATGCTCCTTCTCTTAAGAAGGCTGATACTGGTATTGCTGTCGAAGGTGCTTCTGATGCTGCCCGTTCTGCCGCTGATATTGTTTTCCTTGCCCCTGGTCTCTCTGCTATTATTGATGCTCTTAAGACTTCTCGTCAGATTTTCCACAGAATGTACTCTTACGTTGTCTACCGTATCGCTCTTTCTTTGCACTTGGAGATTTTCCTCGGTCTTTGGATTGCCATTCTTAACGAGTCTCTTGATATTAACCTTGTTGTCTTCATTGCCATTTTCGCTGATGTTGCTACTCTTGCCATTGCTTACGATAACGCTCCTTACTCTCCTACCCCCGTCAAGTGGAATCTTCCCAAGCTTTGGGGTATGTCCATTGTCCTTGGTATCATTCTTGCTGTTGGTTCTTGGATTGTTCTCACTACCATGTTCACCAAGCACGGTGGTATCATCCAGAACTTTGGTCAGATTGATGCCATTCTTTTCTTGCAGATTTCTCTTACTGAGAACTGGTTGATTTTCATCACTCGTGCCAATGGTCCTTTCTGGTCTTCTATGCCTTCTTGGGAGCTTTCTGGTGCCGTCTTCATTGTCGATATCATTGCCACTCTTTTCTGTGTCTTTGGTTGGTTCGTTCACGGCCAGACTTCTATGGTCACTGTTGTCCGTGTCTGGATTTACTCTTTCGGTATCTTCTGTGTTCTCGGTGGTTCTTACTACATCATGCAGGGTTCTACTTCCTTTGACCGTTTGATGAACGGTAAGCCCCTCAAGGAGAAGCCTCCTCAGAGATCTATTGAGGACTTCGTTGTTGCCATGCAGCGTGTCTCTACTCAGCACGAGAAGGCTGAATAAATGTAGTGTTTTACTATTTTAATTTTTTTTTATAGAATTTGTTCAGAAACCTCTCGTTAACGATTGAGGTTTATTTTTGTTTTTATATAAATATTTAATAATTTGTGAATTTAATATTAATTTACTCGAAGCTCTTGTGTATTTTTGGTGATTTTTTTTAGTAAAGTGAAAAAAAAATTTTCTCAAAACTTTTGTGTGTAGTGGTTTCTCCGACTCTTTGCCGGTGTATATGAAAACCCACCAACATGGTCTCAATACAGTAGCATTTTACAAACACCTTTCGACAAATTTATTATTATTTTAGAACATTACTGTTTTTTTTTTTTTTTTTTATTTTTTCTTGTTGTTGCTACTATAGTTGTTACTCTTAATACATATATTTTGTTGTTGCTGTTGCTGTTGTTGTTGTTGTTATTATTATTATTATTATTATACCACTTCTTTGGCCCAAAAAATTTAACGCAACTCAGCATTTTCATAAGTCTCGAGACTGAATTCCAGCGTCGAAACCGTATTTTGTCTATTGTCCGTAAAAAAAAACAAGGCCAAGTTTTTTTATTTTATTTTATTTTGGTATAATTATACATGTATAACTTTCATCTCTTCTATAAGACAAAACAAACAAAAAAAGGTTAAGCTTGTGAGCCCACTTATAATGCGAGACAAGCGTGGTGGCTGCCAAATATCCGCTTGATACCATGTTTATGCTACATCTTACTCATACACGCGTACGCGTGTGTACTGCAGCTTTGATATTGCTGTCAAAAAAAAAAAAAAAAGTTTTTTTTATCGCTGATGTCCTGGCGTGATGATTCTTTTTTTTTTTTTGCAAGATTTACTTGGACTATTAGTATACCACCATAAAGCTTTTGAGCTTCCAAAAAGGAAACAAAAAAAAAAGATCAATATCTCATTACAAGGGCCACTAACATTAGGCCACATCAATGCCTACAAACAAGAAAAAAAAAGGACCAAAGGTTTGGGGGAGGGGGAGACACAGTAGCCATCAAGGCTTTTTTTATTTTATTTGGTAAGATAGGAATGTTTTGCTTAAGGCATGAATCCCAGGCAACTGCTTTTTTTTTTTTTTTTTTTTTTTTTTTTTCACTCTATAAATAAAATAAAAAAATCAATCTGATTGTTATTTACAAAGACAAACAAAGCTTTTTTTTTATATTTTATTTATCGCAAAGTTTTGTAGTAGAAACACGAGTCTTGGATCCATTGTTCATGTTATAACCCCCCCTTTTCTGTATCCAGTTTTTTTTTTTTTGCTGTTCATGATCTACATAAAATAGCTAATGCTACTAAAAAAAAAAAACACGCACACACACAATCATGTTGCTATTAATGCTGTAGACAACATTTTTTTTTTTCTGTGCAATAAAATCCGTATAGAATTTTTGTTGAATAATAACAGCAACAAACAAAAAAAAAAGCCCCTGAAAAAAAAGTTATAATTTAAGAAATAGCAAAAAAAAAAAACAACCAAAAAAATCCCAAAAAAAGCAACAGTTTTTTTGGTCTGGAAATCTATAAACTTGAAAATATTTTTATTTTATTTTATTTTTTTTTCATTTTGTGTCTGTATAAACTAAGAGCAACTGTAGTAGCAAATTAAACAATCGAGCTGCTTTTTTTTTAATGCTATAATTTAGAGCTGGTTTTTATTTCTCTTTTTTTTTTTAAAGCATGTCATTGTGACCATGAAACTTGCTTTTTTTTTTTTTATTCTTTTCGGTGAGAGCAATTGCTTGCCACCCCTCTCTCTTTCACTAATAATAGTGGTCGAGTTGATAAAGGTAGTTTCAACTTTCCACGGCTTGGGAGGAAAATCATTTCGATTTTTTTAAAGTGTTACTTTTTGTATTTTGGTGACAGTAGTTTGTGACTCTAAAAAAGTCGAATCTTTTACTTGATCTACTTTATTTTTTTTTCATGAAAAAAGGTTTCAGTTAACTTTGACATAAAAGCAAGTAGAATTAAACATGTAAGATAACAATTCTTTCAAGTCTATGGGTGTCAGTCGTGCGTGTACGGGCTTTTTTTTTTTTTTTTGGATATTCATTTATTATAGGTTGACTCTGGAACTTTTGGGATGCTGACATTCTAGCCACTGTCAGAAAAAAAAAAAAAAACTATTCCCCTCGCTATGAAAAGCTGAATGTTTACATTGACACATTAATGTTCTCGTAGCAGCCACAGGTATCCCAAATTCAACTTACAAGCATTAGTTGATTTAAGTCCCCACCTCGCTGCTGGTGTCAGAAATCTAGATTTGAGGTCATCAAGCGTTACAATATGCTTTCACTATTTATTTTACCATAGTGATCAGTTATTACAAAGTGCCAAAAAAAATAATTTGAAAACGACTATTAATGCCAACTTTAACTGTTTGTGTGTCCTTTTTTTTTTTTTTTTTTTATCGCTGCTGTTGAATAATTATTAAAATAGTCATCTAGTTACAGAGGTGTATTTGGCACTGGTCAAGCTGTCTCCGTAAAGCAAATGTTGACTAGTTAAGCAGCAGCTCTGAACTTTTTTGGAATCAACTAGAACCAGAGAAATTTCTAGTGAAAACCAAAACAAATAATAAACCAAAATCGCACCCTCAGTGTATATACGTATATATTATGGACTACACCTAAACGTTATATCAGTGCGGCGCTATTTTTTTTTTTTTTATCACTTTTCTCTCTCGGAACAGAAAAGACCAATTCCATGGGCATAGCGAACTTTAGTTCTGCTAAAAACAAATAAACAACAAAAAAAAATATAAACAAAAAAAAAAGCTGAATTTCTTTTTCAAGCTTTAATTTGAACTTGGTCTGGTTTAATTATTGTAGATTCTCTGACTACTATGGTCGGTAGTACCGTAGTATAGCCTTACTAGGATTAGTGAAAGGCTAAAGATTGACAACAGACAACGAGCATGACCAACCGATTCTTTTTTTTTTTTTTTTTTTTTTTCCCATCATAATGTATACCATCGAATAACTTTTTCTGGGGGAATGACAATGATTGTCAGCTCTCCGTACACCGTCAAGTGGTATGATAGCCAAACTAGTAAAAAAAAAAAAAGTAACTACAGCAACCTGAGTTAAATCAAACAAAAAAACAAAAAAAAAATACATTTTTGATTACTATAGTCACAAAATAAATTACATACTTCAACTTTAAGTGATAATGTGACCTTCTTAAAGCTGGCCAAAGATGGTCAAGGTTGGCCTGGCAAATTAAAGCTACGAGATAGACTTTGTGATTATTAGATTAAAACTTCTACTATTGAAAACAAAAAACAAAAAAAAAAAACAAAAAACAGCAAATAAATTCATCTCAACGTACAAAAAAAGAAAAGCTGAAATAGACTTTTTTATTTATTTATTTGTTATTCAAATTCATTATGACATCATGAACATTTGGATTTCAAAGAATAAGATATACGTTATGTTTTGATTAGTTTGCCTAAATTTTAGTTATGACCGTGTGTCGGAAGGGACATCCGCAACAGAAGACAGGCCCTAAAAGACCCGAACCAAGAAAAAAAAAACAATTCGAATGACAAGAGACATATTTATTTAAATTGGGAACATCAGTATTTTTTTTTTTGTAGAACCAGGTTAAAAACATTAAACTACAAGCTGGATTCGGTAATTTGAGTTTTCAGTTGCAGCTGGTGACTTTAATCTGAGTCTAGCTATAACCGAAAAAAAATATATATATATATGGTATTATAACGTAAATACAAGTTTGTCAGACTTATGACGACTATGACTTGTTGGCCACCAGAAAATGATTTTTTTTTAAAACTAATTTTGCTATAAAATATTGGGAGGAGTTTAATGACTTATTAGCTTATGTCAGCATAGCATCCAGAAAACTGGAAATTAGAGCAGTATAGCGATATTCTATATGTTGCTTTTCATCAAGTAGTAATAGTGTAGCAATCTTTATGTCTTTTTTTTTTTTTTTTTTTGTACTAACAACAATGCCTAGTTTGAGATTTGCTTGCAAAAATTTGAAAAAAAACTTGCCTGGCCTGGAACTGTCTCGTAAAGAGAAAATCTTTGAATAAAAACGAGAATTTTTGATTTTTCTCCCCCCTCCTTTTATGAAACCTTCCCATCAACCCTTATTGAGATACTAGTGATATTCATTTCGATTGGTAGCTACTGATATAACTGGGTTACATGTTTATTATTTACTAATCAGCCATAAATGTAAAAACCCTTTTTTTTTTTTTTTGAAAGCTGGGTTCTGCAATTGGCAAGCGTAAGTGACCGACGACTTAGCCGCCCCTTAAAATTCTGAATAGATCTGGCGTAGAAAAACATTGTCACTAAAAAAAAAAAAGAAAAAAAAATTGCTGCAATTGATTGCATTTTTATTTACCAACAGCCAGTAATGCTGATACCAAGTATGGATCGCGGCTATTTGTAAATGGAAGCGGTGACAGCAAGGCCTGAAAAGTTCTCTGTAAATGAAATTGTGAATCACTGATACAGAAGCACGTCTTATTAAGTAAACTCGAAATCTCGGTATTTGTGTTTTTTTTTATTCAACAATCATTATAAAAACATTTACAACGTAGACTTAACCGTTGGGGACTGAAGTAAGCTTATAAGTCTGCCAGTGGGTTAAATTAAAAAAAAACAACAACCAATAACAGACACGGTAGTATGTTAAATGTCCCCGCATTAAAATTAGCAGCTGGGATGTATGCCGTTGAATGAAATGTCGATGAATTACGTTCTGATAATATAGTGTACTTTTTTTTTTTCCGGCAGGTTCAAATGTTGATTATAGAAAAAATTTATATTTTCCGGTGTCTACCAAATGATCCAGAGTCTTTTTTTTTCTATTTGTTTCACGTTTACACAGTCTGGTTGAATATACAAATCATAATGGTGTTTTGAAATTGCAAGACTCAATTACTTTCAGCTGAAGACCAAAAATCAAAAATAAGTACCTAAAAATCTATAACCAGCTTTGCTGAAAAAAAAATACAAATAAAGCATGTAATAAAAGTTATAAAATAAATAGACAATATGGCGAAAAACAAACAAACAAACAAAAAAAAAATAATTCTACTTATAATTTCACATTCAGACATTATACGTATATATTCATTTTAAATACAGACGTAAAATTTTAATAAAAATCTAATATAGTGATTACTATGATGTTAACGGTGCTCAGTCAGAATTTATTCGTCTTTTTTTTTTTTCAGTCAACATCTTTTCATAAAAAAACCATCCAGTTTTCTTCTATTTTATTCTTTTTTTTTTTTTTTTTTTTTTTTTTACTAACTGAGTAAATAAAATCGTTTTTTTTTCTTTTGGTTATAACAAATAAAAATTTGTATTCTACAACGCCGATAGTAAAAATTCAAATTACTTTAATGATGCAGTAAATGTGATTGGATGTTATATAGAAAGAGTCTTTGTGATAACTTTTAACAACAGTAATCCCACTAATTTGTTAAACAACTTTGTCTGGATCAACTCAGTTTAATCACTTGAAATCTTTACTCAGAGAATCAATCATTGTTTCAACATTTTTTACAGTGCTTCAATGCATTTATTCATGACTTGAATATACTATCATACCTTTGTGTGTGACAAATGATTGTAATAGCTTCAAAGTTATAAAAGTAGTTAAATGGGGGTTCAGTATGCAATTGATTCGGTCTTTATTGTAAAAAAAAAAAAAATCCAAAAGTCGCACATGATAGTACATGTCCTTTAATTACCGTCAATTGTTTTTACAAGGCTCTAAAGTACATGACGTTTACAGGAGACAAATTATGCATACTTCAATTCTCTTCAACTGGATTGCATCCAAAAACTTGAAATTTTTTTTTTTTTTTTAATATTTTGAATTATTTAAAATTTTTTTTCATATTTTAATTCAAAATGTAATTTCGTAATAATTATAATGTTCCGACTTTTAATATCTAAACGAAAAAAAAAAAAAGCTTGATTCAGCATTAATGAAAAATTCAACTGATACAGTACTGCGTCACTTAATTATCACACAAATCTTTTCTATTTTTTTTAAAAAAAAAATCCTTCATCAAAACAGATTTTCTATCCTCCATCAACCACACCACGTGAAAAAGGTAAAACCAACAAAACACATAAAAGCTTTGTGATTTTCTTTGACTGATATCTAGTTAGTTATGTCTGATTTTTTCAATAAAAAAGCTTTGGATCTCTTGCCCACCCTGAACCGTGTAATATTAGACAAAAATTGAGGTAAAAAAAAAATAAAACAATCTTTAAAACACTTGAACACAAGTATATATTTTTTTTAAATTACTTCAAGTAGATGTTTGTTAAATAAAAGTTTGATTAAATTAAAATATTTTTTGTTAAATACCACACAGTAGATGAGTACTAAAGTGTCATGTCTAGTAACAAAAGTATTTTTAACATTAAAAAATCATATGAAAGCTCTCATGCTTGTTTTGACTCAAATATATTGAAAAAATTTATCTGAACACATCAGCGTATTATTTAAAACTGTGTAATTTGGAATAGTAATAGATATTTACTGTTGGAACCCTCTTACACTGTCACGATTTACCAATCGAGCAATGTGGAAAAAAAAAGGACATTTGTAAAAACCGGGATTCAAGACTTCAGACCATTACTAGACACTTCAAAAGTATTTTTTTACTAGTCATGATATGAAATAAACTAAATATTTAGCAAGAAGCCGCTTTTATTTAATGCCAAAAAAATGGTCTAAAAATTGCTATATGACCATAATTTTGAGGCGCTTGTTTGGCCTGCTTTAAGACCTGACATAACATTTATCTAAAGCATCTGGAAATATACTATAAAACATCAATTAAACAAAAAAATTTTAAAGTATTAATGAACTAGTAAATTTAAAAAAAATTGAATCTCATATGGAAGAACATAAATGGTGATTTTATTGATTTTTATTTTCAAACAATGTCACTAAGAATAGCCAACTTAGTACCGTGTAAAGGTGGTCACACAAAACGATAAACTCATATAAATATTTGTATATTTTGCTATAGATTAAGTTTACTCATGTTATGCATTAATTTATTTTGATATTTATATATTAAAGATCAATATTTGTTATAGTTACGGTTTCAAAGCTTTTTGAGATGACTATATACGTATAACGAAAAAAAATATATACCATTGTAGTATAAGCTCTAGGGTTAAGGAAATGCAGCTTGATGCCAATACCTTACCTGTGGATGTGAGAATGACTGAAATCAGTGACCATATTGCTATCAGGGCCACCCGAGCTGTTAGCCCGAGGAGCCCTATTAGAAAACTTGCTACGCGTGGTAAGCTACTCGAAGGCAATCTTTATGAATTATTCGTGAAAATCAAACACGTGGAAGGCATTGATGATGACAAGTACTGAAGTAAGAGACCATCTTGGAAACATCTAAAGTATGATCAAAATAAAAAAGCTTGTACAGTATTGCAGAAGCTGAAAAGCACTATGCGCTGTACATCACGGACTGAATGGCTATGAAACATTAAGTGAACTTTGATAATACTACTCTTGCACTCAATAAGAGTTGTATGACAGCAAGTACTCCAACCCACTGGAACCATTTATGAAGTCTGTAGCTCGCCATAACCTTGGCAAGCTGTCCCAGCTGCAAACAAGTCATGGTGCTTTTAGAAAGTATTTTCAAATGAAGTGTATTACTGAGAGAAATCATAAATGTAAATGTGAAAAGATGGAAACAGTTAGACAAGTTCTTAAGAAGTGTCTTGTGCATCCTATGAAGCGTACTTTCTTGAATAAAGTTTTACTAGAACTTGATCTGAGAGTCTTACTTGATATCAAGAGGAGGTCTTGGAGCGGAAGTCAAGCACTTAAACTTATTCTCTCAACATTTTTGTTAAAGGTTTGCTTGATTAGAGCAGCTTGTTGAGGTTTTACTATTAATTTATTTATATAACTATTCTATGTAAAAACAATAAAAAGGTTTTTTATCGATTTACTTGAGCAAAACAATCTGAGAGTAACAGTACTTGTTAGGACAGTTTTGTATGTCATTTTTGGATTTGTAGACAAATTTGATTGATGTTTTGAATATTTATCAAAAATGTATTATTTCTGATGCTTTAAGTCATACTTTTAAAAAAATTCGTTGTGTTTTAAAAAAGTCAGAAATAGTCATTTTTTTGATTTTAAACTCCAAAAGTAACCATATTTCTGTAAAAAGGTCAAAAATAGTCAAAACTTAAAATAAATGTTCAAAAGTAATAACTTTTGTGTAAAAAAGGCCAGATCTAACGATATTTCTGTAATAAAATGTCAAAAATATCGACTTTTATACAACAAATGGTCAAAAATAACCACTTTTGCAACTTTTAAGTTCCAAACTAACGACCTTTTAAAAATTAAGTTCAAACTTGACCACTTTCTATCATAAGTGGTTATTTTTAAAATTAAATTTTGTAAAAGCGCTACTTTTGAACTTCAATCAATGAAAATTGGTTACTTTTGGACTTTAACCTTTACAAAAACCACGTTAAAAAAGTGGTTACTTTTGAACTTTTACATCGAAAAGTAGCTATTTTCGACCCCGTTTTATTGACAATTTTTTTTGAACATTGTATTCTATAAATCAGAACAAATTAACTTAACTTTGCAAAAATTATTATATTTTGATCAACAATTTTTTCAAAATTATTGTGATCAGCATTTTTTTTTACTTATTATTTCATTGTTTTTGCTTGGTATTATAAGTAAATATAAAAAAAAAACAAATTCGGTTGTCAATCATTTTTAGTTTTGGATTATGCAAAGCTTGAACCAGCTTTTCCTAATTTCTAGTGCTCGTTCATAGCCTCCGATGCTTGAGTTAAAAAATCTGCTGCTTGCAGTAAGCTATCCGAAGGTGACCTTAATGAATTATTCATGAAAATCAAAAAAATTGGAAGGCATTGATGATGACAATTACTGGAGTAAGAGATCATTTTGAAAACATTCAAAGTGTGATCAAAACAATAAAGCTCATACAGCATTGCAGAAGCTAAAAATAATATGAGCTGTACATCACAGGCTTAGTGGCAGAAAGAATATGACGAGTTAGGTAAACCAACAATACTATTCTTGTACTAAACGGGAATTGTGGGACCATAAGTAGCTTATTTTAAACTATTTATGAAAACTGTGTTTTGCCATAACCTCAGCAAACTGTTCTAGATGCAAACAGGTCATGGTGCTCTTGGGAAGTACGTTTAAATAAGGTGTATCACTGAGAAAAATTATAACTGCAAATGTGGGAAGCTGGAAACGGTTGAACATGATATTAAGAAGTGTCCTGTGAACCCTGTAAGGCGGATCTTCTTAAGTAAAGTTTCCCCAAAACTTGATCTAAGAGCCTTACTTGATACCAAAAAGGGTCTTGGAGCGGAAGTCAAGTTTTTGAATTTGTTACTTCAACATTTTTGCTGACGGTTTGCTTGATTATAGCAGCTTGGTGAGGTTTTATCATGCGTCAATATTTGGTTTCAATTCCCCAGGTGTCATGTATTTCAGGTTTCCCTTAGCATATAAATTATTTCATGGAGAATTCTGCGCCATCAAATGCCTGAATTGCTTAAATCGCGCTGAGAACGCTAATGTTGAAGGATCATGGAGACAAATGTTTTTGAATTTAATGTGTTCCTTGTATATCTTTGTTATTTATATTAATTATACTGTGACTATATGATTTGAGGACAATTAACAGATTTTCTGTCCATCGAGAGACATCATTACTGCGAAATGAATGATTTTTTTCAAATTCAATGTCTTTTTGTATGTAATGTCTTGAGAATACTACTTGGAATTACCCCTAACCTGGACTACTTTTAAACTTTATCAAAATCATCATTGATAGCAATAACACTTCAATATAATATTTATAAATCCAGCTCAAATCAAATAAAATTTTGACTATGGCATGTAAAGACACTGATTGTAAACATCTTATAAAATTGGCTCTTCCAGAGGCTAATTTGTCAAGTTTGAATGCCGCGCATAGTCTTAGTGGAATTTCACTATCAACATTATGGTACTGTCAGAAGAGAGCAACAGATATCCGCACAGCAAAGGAAAAGACTCGAAAACTTTGTGAAAAGCAAGAAAAAAATATTTTTAAATGGATCATCAACAGATAATGTGTTTTTATGCCTGTTAGGAACCTAATGTTTGACAATTTGCCAAAGGTATAGCACAGCATGGTGATGACTTGATCTTCTTCGGTAAGAAATGAGTGGATTGGTTCATTAATAACAACCCAGATATTAGAATAAAACCTTCACAAAAGTAGAGTCTATTAGGAAAAGACGCGTTAAAAAAGAAGGTATTTGTGATTACTTTTCGGGGTTAAAAAGCGTCATGAAAAATGTGATGATCTGTTCAAGCCGGGTGTATAATGTTGACAAAACAGGCATTCGGGAGGGTGATAATAAGAGTAGCAAAGTGGTTGGATCTGTTATTTCAAGCTCTTTTAAAGTACTTAAAAGTGATTTGAAAGCTTGGATTTCAATAATTGAGTGTGGAAATGCTGTTGGTCACCGCTTAACACCAGTAGTAGTGTTTATGGGAGAAAATCTTCAAAGTCAGTGGTTTGCCAAAAGTTTTCTTCATTAAATTATACATGTTTTTCTACTGACTAGTCAAATCTCCAGGTTTTCAAAGAAAGGTTTGATAAGGTGTTTTTGTCGGAAACTAAGCCTGAAGATCCTACATTGTGGCGTTTGTTAATTTTGGACCAACACAAGACTCATATTGACGGTGACTTAACATTCAAATCATTAAAATCAAAGGTCTGGCTTAACTAGCTTCTGTCACATTCATCACATATAACACAGCCTCTTGAGGTTGCTGTGTTTAGGCCCTCGAAAGTATTTTTTTACCAAAAAATACAAGGTTTGGCGTCAAACGAAACCACATCACCACAACAGAAAAGATTGTTTGAAAAAATCTATAAAGATAATTCCAATAAAGTATTTACAGTAAAAAATTTCAAATCAAGTTTTTGGCATTCTGGGATTTTTCTATTGATATTGATCGAGCTGTTAAAAATTGGCAGGCAGATCATCATTTACAACTCTAAAAGATCATGCCAACAACACCAGAGTCTAAAGTGAACCTCAGAAATAAAATTTCATTGATTCCTCAAAATAGCTGAGACGTTTATCGGCAGGCTGATGCAACTACGATACCATCAAATTACAATGATCGTTCTTTTCGCAAATTTGTCAGTAATTGCGGCAAGCCAATCGATCAACGAAACACTGAAATTGCTCTATTAAAAAAAAGGTTGCTTTTCCAAAACAAGAAAGAAAGGCCAAGATGCATCTCGGCCGACATAAAATTTATTTAAACTCCAGTAAGATCTTTGGCACAACCCAGCATATCATACCAGCTTGTGAATCCCTTAAGAAGCGTTTTCATGAGAAAGAGAACGCTAACACGCCCAAAAAGGCGAACAAGAAAAAATAAATGAAAAAAGTTGGAGACAATACTACGGTCAAAAAATTACATGTTGATTCAAATTACTAGCTAATGTAATAGTTGAAATATAATTGATTGTTGTTGAGTAGTCATTTGTTTCGTGATTCACAAATAAGTTTTCCATATTAGGGGGCGTTCCAAGTAGTGTCCTCAGACGTTATGTAATAAAAAACGACTTCAGTTGTCAATAATTTTTAGTTTTGGATTATGCAAAGTTTTAACCAGCTTTTCTCAATTTTGGGTACTTGTCTATAGCTTTCGCTACTTGAGTTAGATAACTTGCTACTCCTAATAAGCTACCTGAAGGCGACCTTGTTGAATTATTCATGAGAGCCAAACAAATGGAAGGCATTGATAATGACAAGTACTAAAGTAAGAGACCACCTTAAAAACATTTAAAGTATGATCAAAATAAGAAAGCTCGTAAAACATTAGAGAAACTAAAAAACACTTTGCGCTGTATATACATCAAGGATAACGAGGGACCTTTTAATTAGAAGATATATGAGTATATGCAATATATGATTGGCTATTAACCTAAAAGACTAATTGAAAACAACGGTCAGACAATATCAGATATCATAAGTTAGTTGTCGGAGTTGATCCGTTAGAAGGTCTTAAACATATATGAGAAACTTGTTAATTGTTAAAACCCAGGAAGACCTTCTTGTTCATATAAATATAATAGGGGAGAACGTGCTAAGGGACACCGAACTCTAAAGGGACACAGGAGTCAATGCAAACAAAATAAATACCTAGAAGGCATAAATAAACAACTAGAGGCCCAGTATTACCTCGAGAGCTCACGGAGAGTAACTCGTACGCTGAACTTGAAGACAAATATAGAATATTCTCGGCTTATAACAATATTGAGAAATCACCTATGACTGTGGATATTAAGTAGACAATAAAAAGAAATCAAATAGTAGAGTAGACAATGTAAAGTATCAATAGTCATGATTATAATGTGAATAATGATATCCAATAAAAACTAATCTTGTCAGATCAGCTGCGTTACATCAAATCTCATGGAAAATATTTTTTTTAATTGAATAACTTCTTTGTATATCTTTGTTATTATTCAATTATGTAACTTTTCGATGTAAGGACAATAATCAGATTTTCTATCTATATATTTTATCATAAAAACAACATGCAATTTAAATACTACGTGCGTGACCAACAGGGAACCCACTAAGTGGGTTCGGTCTGGGAGAGTAAATCCGCGTATTGTCGACACAGGAGGATGCCCCCTTCAGTGAATGGTAGCAGCCAGCAATTGATACAGGTAGAGCTGTATAAAACGTGGCACGGGGCGGTACTAGAGGGACGTTGAGCAACTCAGATCTAGCTCAGGTACGAGACAAGGACGCTGGGAATAGGGAGGAGGTAGGTGACTATATAATCCATATTAATCAGCGTATAACGCTAAGTAAGCGAGAATAAGAAAAGATAAAAAAAAAAGACTGAAACTATAATTATACGTATATAAATTTACTTAAAAACATTATCGTATTAGGATTCAACTGGCTTGTATCAACAGTCCAGACTTTTCCTCTCAATAAAAGATACAACAAACTATTAAACCTGCAGCGTGAAACTAGCTTTCTATGCGCAACCTCGCTACCTAATGATCTCTGCATAAAAAGAATCTTTATCAACCTCGCATTATTTAGTAACTAACAAACTTTCTAAAGCGCTTCGCTGATTTTCATTGGATTCAACCAAACTCACTTCATAAAATGTCATTGGATTCAAATTACAACAATTCAGCAAATCTCATCAGACTCAAATAATAAAAATTCAAGGAATACCATGGGTTCCAAAAAGTATAGACTTCAGTGTAGAAAATCTGTTTATTGTACTTACATCACATAGTTACATATTTAACATAATATAATAACAAGATATTTAAAGAAGACATTAAACTCAAAAAAAAATTTTGTTTATGAAAATTTAAAATTAGCGTTCTCAGCGCGCTTTAGGTAATTCAAGTATCAGATCGCGCCTAATTCTCCATAAGATAATACATGTGTTAATAAAATCCTGAGATAAATAACATTTGCTGGATTGATAACAGAGATTGACACACCGTACAACCTTAACAAGCTGCTCTGATCAAGCAAACCATCAGCAAAAAAGTTGCGGTGTTGAGTTCAAGAACTTGACTACCGCTCCAAGACCCTTCTTGGTATCAAGCAGAATTCTTAGATCAAGTTCCGGGGAAATTTTACTTAAGAAGCTACGCTCCACAGAATGCAGAGGGCTTTTCTTAAGAACGTGTTTAACTGTTTCCAGCTGTCCACATTCGCAGTTATAATCTCTCTCAGTAATACACCTCATTTGGAAAAATTTTTCAGAAGCACCATGACCTGTTCTCAGCTGGAATAACTTGTTAAAGGTATAACAAGGCGCAGTTCTCATGAATGGTTCCAGTGGGCTGGGGGCTTACTGTCATATGACTATCGTTGCGTACAAGAGTAGTATTGTCGAGGTTCATCTAACTTGTCATAGTCTTTTGAGATTTGGCGACTAAATCTGACACCGTCGATAAGATAGATGTAGAAAGTAAATCAGAAAAGTAATTAATATAAAATTAATGACATTTGCGTTATAGAATCAAATATATAAGTTATAAAATATAGAGAAATAAGGAGATACTTATAGACTTAGAATGCCCAGTGTGGATACTTCATAAAGTCGAAAATAAAGTATAATTAAACTGATATGAAGTAGGTGATAATTTTCAATGGTACACCATTTGACATCGGTGACAAATTTGAACGTTCAACGATTTTTGACCCTTTTTTACAAATGCTGTTATTTTTGAGCCTTTTTTAAAAGTGTTGTTATTTTTGACCTTCTTTTCTTTAAAAGTGTTGTTATTTTTGACCTTCTTTTTTTCAAGAATGTTGTTATTTTTGGCATTCTTTTTTTAAATGTTGTTAATTTTGACCTTCTTTTTTCAAATGTTGTTATTTTTGAGCCTTTTTTTTAAAATGTTGTTACTTTTGACCTTTTTTTTTACAAAAGCCTTGTTATTTTTGACCTTTTTTCCAAAAATGGTGTTATTTTTGACTTTCTGTTAAAAATGTTGTTACTTTTGACCTTTTTTTAAAAATGTTGCTACTTTTGACCTTCTTTTTAAAAATGTTGTTATTTTTGCCCTTTTTATAGAAATATGGTTACTTTTAGAGTTTAAAATGAAAAAATAGCTATTTCTGACCTTTTTGAAAACACAACAAATTTTTTCAAGATATGATTTAGAACATCAGAAATAATACATATTTATTATATATGCTCAACACATCAATCATACTTGTCTAAAAATCCAATAGTGCCATGTGAAGCTTCATCATATACTTATTCGATTTTGTCAACTTCATAAGGACAGTTGACCATTGACAAGCAAGGATTCTAATTTCCAAGATCCTTCTCCAAGTTATTCTTTTTTAAAAATCCTTTTTATATAAACTTGTTTTTGTCTCACTTTTTCTGAAGTTTTGTTCATGGCAAAGAAATCAATCACAAAACAATCATCCTCTTCATTCATCATTCAAAGCACAGAACTCAGATATTGGCTTTCAGACTTAAGACTTTATTTTGTTATGACTTTGATTTACATTATTTTATCATATTTTTTATTATTCTATTTTTGTTTATTTACTTATTCGCGTTTCTTCATTGCTAATAGTTTTGATTCCAACCCGAACTATTACACATAAGTCCAGCAGGTGTTATGTATCACAGGTTTTCTTTAGCACATGTGTCATTTCATGAAGAATTCGGCGCCATCAACTGCCTGAGACACCTAAAGCGCACTGACAATACTAGTTATATGGTCTCATACAGACAAATGCTTTAAAATTTAACGTCTTCTTCGTTGCAAGTTCAAATGTGTCATCAACTTCAGATGGTATACCATTGGAAATTATTATCTACTTTATATCATTTTAATACGGGATGAGGTATTGGTTTTAACCTCATATCGTATTCACGTGTTTTGAAGTTCCATCTTTATGGTAGAGTAACTGGACATTTTAAGTCTATAAGTATTTCTTTATTTTTTCATTTTTTATAACTTTTTAATTTTAATATTATAACGCATATATCATTAATTGTATATTACCTACTTTTCTGACTTCATTTTTGCATTTATCTTATCCACGGTGTCACATTTCGTGGCCAAATCTCAAGAGGTTAATGACCTCAATACATATAAACAAACTTATTTTTTTATTGTAAAATTTTTCTCTTTCTCTTTTTCATGTGACGCAAAAAATTTCAATATTGTTATATTCGTTACATTTTAGATTTACTTTCCATTTCACCTCACTAATCATGACTGGTCCACTAAGTTTATCGCAACAGATAATATTTCCAAACTGAAAAAAAAAATCACGACTCTTCTCTAACAGATTGAGTCTCTCAATCTCACAAACAAAAGACTAAGGATCAGGCAGCAGAAGACAAGAATATTTTTATTTTGATTACTAAAGAAGTTGATATCGCTCATGCAATTCTGCAAGAGACTCGAACTAAAAACAAGTACGCGGAGTGTACTTTTTTACTTACAATTGACAACATCAAAACCGAAGAAACTATCAATGAAAATAATAACATCTCAATAGAAAAAAGTCAAGTCATGACTAACATTAACAGACAAAACATTGATGCATCCAAAAAACAGCTATGAAACATTGATAATCAGTATAGAAATAATCTTTCAGATCTAGACCAAGAGTTTGATCCTTTCCAAGCTCACATTCAAAAGATCAAGACTAAGCCAACTCTAACCCCGAAAAAACTTCCTGACAAACTTTTGGATGCTGGAACAAAGATATTATCTTATCAAACTTTGACCATGCCAAATTAAAATGTCGGAATTTTAAATCTCGCATAGCCAAAGCTGGTATCACGGAAGGTTTACGCAAAACCGGAGTGTTGGACAAAATCAGAATTTAGAAGAGTTGTTCAAATGATATTCTTATTACTATCTTGTTTATTTAGGTGTCTATTGTAATTAAATACTGAGAAAACACCAGGCTTACCTGGGTCTGGGGCAATTTGTAACGCGCCTGTACCCGTAGGCGCGGAAACTCGGGAAGACCAGAATTCTCTCATGAGCCACAAGGCTTCTTTGTTTTGGTGTTGAGAAAGTCCAGTAAGCTGGTCTCAAGTGGGTTAGAAAAACTTGCAATGCATCTAATACGACATTCTGTATCTTTCAGTGCTAGGACAGTAAAACCTAATCTGGGCTGCCGATGACTTACACAGACTTTCCTGAATTGGAGCGTGCCCTGACCTAGTATTGAGGTCATGGGATTCTATCAGAACTATAGTTTGCATTGCAAAATATTGCACTGGCGGAGACTCGAACCCGCGACGTTAAGCGACCTTGTCAGTCTCTCAACCAACTCGACCACACAGCCCCAATTCTAAATTGTAAGAGTTCGGCCTGAAGTCTTAGAGATTATGCGGTGAGGAAGCGCGATGAATAAAATAAGCGACGAATCGGATTATGGACGCTTTGAGCTTAGCGTAACAATTGATAACTTAAATTAAATCAACTACTCAACTATATGATCAAAATAAGGTCTCAACAACGCGTGACCAATCAGAGGGAAAGTAAACTATAGCAACAAAACTAAATATAAAATATCAAGTGGTGATGAAAGTCAGGGTAAGGTAGATTCCTAATTAGGTAAGAAAGAACCCTTAATGTCTGGAGGAACAAGGAACTAAGGTTGATTTCTTACATAAATGATATTCTTTTTGGATCAAAATTTATGATTTTGATTAGTTATGGATCCGTTTTGTACAAAAGGAAAAACACAATGTGAAATCTCGAACTTTTAGTTCAACACTCCACATAAGTAAAGCTGGTATCAGAAAACTTTTTTGCAAAATGAAAGTGCTGGATAAAACTAGAACTCAAAAAGTTATTTAAATGATAATAGTTGTGAACCAAGTGCTTTAAATTTGATTGCACATACTGTGACACCCCTAATTTGTCCAGAGGAAGAAGAAAACATAATGTAGCAACTTTGAAAATACAATTGTACATCTGATGTAGCCAATTCTAGAGTCAAAAATTTATTTTTTCACATTACGACGTTGAAGATAATCGAAGTTGACAATTATTTTTGACATAATAACCATACTGACTTGACTGTGATACCCATGACTTTGATGGAAATATATTGATTTTTACGCCTGTCATACAGAAAGAGAAAAAGTACAAGATATGAACTTTTTAAAAATTGAAACAAAAACAATAAGTGAATAATAGAATAAAAATAAATATCAAAAAAAAAAGACAAAGTAAGTTGATAAGAAATTGTCAATAAAATAGGAAAAATAAAAAAATGAAAAAATGAAAAATTAAAATCGAAGAAAAGACAGAAATCAGAAAAATTGAGAAAACCCAGGAAATGAAGAAAAATTAAAAAAATTAAAAAGATTGAAAAAATTGAAAAAATTGGAAAAAATTGAAAAATCTGAAAAAATGAAAAAGATTTGAACAAGAAAATGGAAAAAACTTTGAGATGTTTAAAAAAAATTAAGAAAATACAAGAACAAATGAAAGAAAATTCTGAAAATCACAAAAGATAAGAAATGGACAGGAATTATAGAATAAGTGAGATTGAAAAAAATGAAAGAAAAAAAATTGAGAGAATCAAAAATGAAATAAAAAAAAACCAAAAAAACGGAAATCGAACAAAGTGAAAAAAAAGATTCAAAAAAAAAATAGTGGAAATATGGAATATTCAATAATTCATTAAATTTGAAATGGTCTGAGCGTTCAATAAAAATGAGAAATAATTAATAAATAAAAAAGCATAGTTCAAAAACAAAAGCAAAAAAACTCAAATGATTTGAAAATTTGAAAATAATTAAAAAATTGAGAAAGCCAAAAAAAAAAGCCAAAAAAATCATGAAAATCAAAAACATGCTAAAAATGAGAAAATGAAAATTAAGAAAAACACAGATTGGAAAAATTGGGAAAATTAAAAAAATGAAAAATAACCAAAAAAATCAAGAAAATTAAAAAGACTTAGAAAATCTTGAAAATTAAAAAGATTGGAAAAGAATAAAAAAGAATGGAGCAAAAATTTGAAAATGTTCGAGGCATTCGCAAAAATAGAAACAAAAAAGTTTCAGAAAAAACTTGGAATAAAAAAATTGTATAATCTAAAACAATGAATTAAAATCAAAAACCAAGATATAAAGAAAATTTAAAAGATTGAAAAAGTGAAAAAATAAAGACCAGAAAAAAGAGGAAAAAAAGAAAAAGGAAAAAGTCAAAAACAAGAAGAAATATTGAAAAAAATAAAAAAGAAATGGAAGAAATGTTGTGAAAATTTAGAAAATTTGAACATAGCAAAAAATTTGTGATGTTCAAAATATTTAAAAAAAATGGAAAGATCAGAAGAGAAAAAGCAAAACAGAAAAAAAAAATGTGAAAACTTGACAAAATCGAAAATTCGGAATATTGAGAAAAAAAAACAAAAAGATTGTGAAAATCAGGAATATTGGAAAAAAGTTGAGGGGATTGAGAAAATTACAAAATAAGAAAAAAAGGAAAGTCAGGAAATTTGAGCATAATTCAAAATTTACAAAAGTTGGCAAAATCAAAAAGATTAAAAAAATTGAGAAAAGTATAAATATCAAAAAAAATTTTTTGAAATGTTAAAAATATAAAATAAAAATTAAAAGACAAAAAAAATTGGAAACAAAAAAAAATTAAAAATTAAAAATGTTGTAAAAATTGAAAAAATATAAAAAATTCAGAAAATTGAAAAAAAATAGAACCAAAGAGTTTACAAAATCAGGAAAATCAAAATATGAAAAATATGAAAGTCAAAAAAATTGGAAAGATTATATGAAATCGAAAAATTGAAAATGGAAAAATCAAAGAAATAGAAAAACATTTAAAAAAGATTTGTGAAAATTAAAAAAATCAAACTAGAAATTTAAAGTATTCAAATAATTAAAAACAAAAAACGTAAATAGAATTGAAAATTAAAAACGTTCATGAATTTCTGAAAAAAGGAGGAAAATTAAAATGTTAAAAAATTTCAATAAAAATGATAAATTGAGATAACCAAAAAAATTGAAACGAGAAAGAAGATACCTACCAAAAAATTGAAAATTCAAAAACACATAAAACTAAAAAAATTGAGGAAAATTCACAAGGCGGAAAAAATGGAAAAAATGGAAAAAATGGTAGAATTTAGAAAATTGGAAAAATTGAAAATAATTAAAAGAAAATTAAAGTTAAACTGTTAAAAAAGTTAAAAAAAAAAAACCAAAAAAGATAATCTGGAATCCAAAACATTAACGCAATGAAAAAAATCAGGAAAATGAAAAACATGGAAAATTTGAGAAAAATAAGAAATAGAAAAATTAAAGAATTGAAAACATTCAAAGAGATCAAAAGATCAAAATTATCAGAAAATTAGAAAGATTGAAAAATTAAAAAAAATTTGAAAGGTTTTAAATATTCAAAAGTGATGAAAAAAAATAGGATAAAAACGGAAAAAAACAATGAAAAACAAAAAGATCAAAAATTGAGAAAAAAAATTGAAAATTTCAAACTATTATAAAATTGAAAAATTTGAATGAAAATAAGAGATTGAAAAATGTGAAAAAAATTGAAGTAAAAATAATAGATATTAAAATATTAAAAGAAATATTGACCCAAAAAAATCAATGAAATTAAAAATTTAGAAAATAAAAAAAAAAATTAACAATCGAAAAAAATATTTTGAAAAATTGAAAAAAGTGTTGAAGGTTCCAAAAAGTAATACAATTAAAAACTTTTGAAAAAAAGTGAAAAAGCTACAGCATTGCAGAAGCTAAAAAGCACTATGCGCTGTACATCATAAGCTGAGTGGCAGAAAGAATATGATGAGTTAGGTGAACTTCGACAATACTACTCTTGTCCTTAACGAGAGTTGTATAACTGTAAGTATTTCAACCCACTGGAACTATCCATGAGAACTGTGCCTAGCCATACCTTTAGCAAGTTATTCCAGCTACAAAAAGGTCATGGTGCTCTTGAAAGGTATTTCCAAATGAGATGTATTACTGAGAGAGATTATAACTGCGAATGTGGACAGCTGGAAACAGTTGAACACGTTCTTAAGGAGTGCCCTCTACATCCTGTGGAGCGTAGCTTCTTAAGTAAAGTTTCCCCGGAACTTGATCTAAGAGTCCTGCTTGATACCAAGAAGGGTCTTGGAGCGGTAGTCAAGTTCTTGAACTCATTACCGCAACTTCTTTGCTGATGGTTTGCTTGATTAGAGCAGCTTGTTAAGGTTTTACTGTGTGTCAATCTCTGTTAT
>QVTG01000012.1:45734-72436 GCA_013305925.1 Geotrichum reessii | reverse complement strand
AATGTTATTTATCTCAGGATTTTATTAACACATGTATTATCTTATGGAGAATTAGGCGCGATCTGATACTTGAATTATCTAAAGCGCGCTGATAACGCTAATTTTAAAGTCCCATAAACACAAATGTTTTTTGAATTTCATGTCTTCTTTAAATATCTTGTTATTATTATTTTAATTATATAACTATGTAATGTAAGGACAATAAACAGATTTTTTATCTCTCTAAGTGAAAAAGCTGGAAATTGATAACATCAAAAAAAGAAATGGATTAGAGCAATTGAAAAATGGAAAATTGAAAAAAACAAAAAAAACAAACGAGAATAACAATAGAAAGAGAAAATTTAACAAATCAAAAAAATCGGAAAAATGAGAAAATTGACAACATGAAACTTTAAAAACATTTGAACAATCAGAAAAATAAAAAATTCAAAAAAATGGAGAAAATTGGGAAAGTTAGAAAAGTTGAAAAAATCAAACAAAACAAAATAAAAAATTCAAAATATTCTGAATGATGAAATAAAATGAAAAAATTAAAAACAAAAAACCAAGGGTCAAAAATTTGAAAAATTGGAAATCAAATAAATTAAATAAAATTGAGAAATTGGAAAAGCCAAAAAAATTGAAACTGAGAATAACATAACATTCCAGAATATTGGAAAAATTAAAAAACACGACAATCAAAAAATTGAAAAATCACCGAAATCAAAAAATTACAAAAGACAATAAAAAATTTGGAAAATAACAAAATTAATAATGATAAAAAAACTTAAATGATTTGAAAAAACAAAAAAACTTGAAACATTGAAAAAATTAAACAAAAACGAAAAAAGATGCAAATTATAAATCACAATAAAGAAAGCTGAAAAAGATCATAGTTCAAAAAATCAAAAGTTGAAAAGATTGCAAAATAAAAAAGTGAAAAAATGAAAAAAAATTGAAATTTGATAAGATTGAATAAAATCACAAAAATCAGAAAAAAAATGGAAACCAAGAAATAAAATCTCATAAAAATTAGAAATTGGAAAAGCTATGAAAATTGGAAAAACGGAAAGTAGAAAATATAAAAAACCTTTCAATAAATTGAAAAAAGTTTGGAAAATATGAAAAATTTGAAATATTGAAAATAGTTAGAAATATGAATAGAATGGAAAAAATACAAATTAAAAATCAAAGATATTGAAATATTAAAAAAGTATTTAAAAATATTAAAAATTTAGTATAATTATAAAATTGGTGAACTCAAGACAAATGAAAGCAAAAGATATATGAAATTCAAAACATAAACAAATGAGATATAATTAATAACCAAATACAACAACTCAGGCACATTAGAAAATTTGAAAAGTAGAAAAAGTGAAAATCAGAAAAAAACATATCAAAAAATTGAAGAACCAAAATAAAATAAAAAATTGCTAAATAAAAAAGTTGAAAAAATTGAAAAACAGGAATATATTAATGGCACTGAGAATCAAGTAGATTGCACAATAAAAAAATTGGAAAACTTAAGAAACCCAGAAAGTTGGGACAATTGAATCAACTCAAAAATTGAAAAAAATACAATAAAATGAAAAATCAAAAGAAGTGAAATAGTATAAAAAACCAAAAATGAGAAAAAAATTTAAAAATAAAAAAATGAACGTAATTTGAAAAATTGAAAAAATTGAGAAATTGAAAAATTGAAAATATTAAATGAAACAGGTCAAATTAAAGAAAGAAAGAAAAAAACTAGAGAAAAAAAAGATTCAAAAACTAAAAACAAAATTTAAAAATTGAAACATCAAAAAAATAACTACAAATAACAACAAAAAGAAAACCAAGAGCCAAAAAATCATAAACACATGAAAATACCAGAAAAGAGAAACGGAAAATATTGAAAAAATCAAAAAAAATTAAAATTTAAAAATCAGAAAAACAAATTAAAAAAGTTGAAAAACCGTAAAAAATTCAAAAAACTTGGAATAACTAAAAAATCAAAAGTTTTTCAAAAGAAAATGAAAAAACATAAAAAAGGAGAAATCAAGAAAATTGAAAAATTCACAAAATAAGTAAAATGATCAAATAATTAAATTAGAACAATTGGAAAAATTGAAGATAAATTAAAAAAAAATTAGAAGAATTGAAAAGTCGAAAATATTGAAAAAATTAAAAAAAAATTGGAACGAGAAAATTGCAAAAATCGAAAAAACAAAAAAAATACTTGATTGTTGAAAAAATGAAAAGATTCAAATAAAAATAAAAAAATAGGAACAAAGATTAAAATAGTAGTAAAAGTGAAAAGAGATAAAAGCAAAAAGAATGATCAAATTAATGATAGCAATGTTATTTGAAGACTTTTGTTTCTACTACACTGATTTTTGTAACGGAGTCAATTTGAAGAGCCTGGCACATACTGATTTTAATTTGTTATTCCTTCATTTTATTAATTCGTGACTGACCTTTATTTATCATTCTATGAAATCTATTGAATTGATAGAAGTACTGTTATTACCACGTTAGAGTATGTGGTTGACATACGATCTTTGTAAAGATATTCATGTTTATGACAATCCATGCTCATATCTCAATGTTGGTGGTGTCCCATACTTGGATTACTCTCTAATTATGAAATTGGGCTTCCTAAGCTACATGCTTCAACTGTCTTGCAGCCTAAAACTTGCATTTTTTTGTCATAGTTAGTAAATTGTTCCTGATTATATAATTACTAAGTTTCTAGAAAATTTCTCCTACATCAATAATATTTTTTCACTAGTAGTAGTAGTGATATCCTTTTTTATTTTTGCTTAATTAGCGTTATAAACTGATTAATATAGATTATATGATCACCTACCCCCTCCCTATCCCCAGTGTCCTTGCCTCGTACCTTTTAAAGCTGGATCTGACTTGCCAAACGTCCCTTTTGTACAGCCCCGTGCCAAATCTTATACAGCTCTACCTGTATTGATTGCTGGCTGCTACCATTCACTCAAGGAGGCATCCCCCTGTGTCGACAATACACGGACTTACTCTTCAAGATTGAATACGCTTAATGGGTTCCCTGTTGGCCATCGTTTTGTCAGTTGTTATTGTTTTACGCCATTATTTCGTTGGGCGTCCCGACTCTAGCGTTTTCAACCTTTGATCTGTCGAATCAATATGTGGCTTCTGATTAAAACACAGAAAAGGGCTTTTTTGGACAAAAATTATCACGTGACGGCTGCCCTGGGGTGACTATCGCAACCACTTGGAGTGGCCCCTTGTACCGGCTTACCTATTGCGTTGAAAATACCAATTGGTCCTAGATACCCCCTTTGATGAAACCTTAAAACTAATTTTAATGAAAACCGTCACGTGATGTGCACAAATAAGCCAGCTTTATGGTGAACTTATTTCACTTTCTGTGACGAGAGATAGCAAATAAATGTCAGAGAAGGGAATCAAACCGAAATCCTAATTCAGAAAAGCTGTTAAAAAACCGGAACTCAGACCTCAACGCCATGTATGAGGCCATTTTTCTCTTGTCTGTACAAAATGACGATTTTTCAAAATCAAAACTGAAAAAAATAAAATTGCCAAAAATTGAAAAAAAATAGGAAAATTCAAACAAAATAAAAAAATGGAAAAAAAAAGAAAAATTAGAAAACCTGATAGAAAAAAGAAAAATAAAAAAAAAATTTAAAAATAAGAAGATCGAAAAGAGAATGCCAAAAAATATATGAAAATTTTGGGTTATTAATATAGTGGTAGTTTACTTGTTATGGATAATACAAGAAATGGAAAAAATGAACCAAAGGAAAAAAAAATGAAAAAAATGAAAAAAATAAGAAAAGTGACAAGAAAATTGAAAATAATATGGGAAAAAAATGAAAAACAAAAAAAATGAAGAAAAATAAACAAGTTTGAAAAAACTAGAAAAAACTAGAAAAAAATGAAAATAAAACAAAATAAGAAAAAAGAAAAAAAAATATCAAATAACAAGAAAAGGGAAAAGAAAATTGAAAAAATGTGAAGTAATAGGACAAAATAAAAAAGAATAAAATCATAAAAATAAAAATAGATTAAGGGGACATGGAGTAAAAATCAGTAAAATGAAACAAAACAGAAATGATAACTAAAATAGAAAAAAATGAAAACTTAAAAATATCTCGAATAAAACTTGGTGAAAATGGGAAAAATCAAAAGAAAATTGATAAAATAAATTTCAATGAACTCACTCGATCATACATAATTAATAAAGTGAAATGAGGAATAAATATGAAATACAGGCAACATACTATCGAGTAATTTTCAATTACATGAAATGATAAGAAAAAATTCTACAAAAAAAAAGTTTTCTCACGTTTATTACGCTCGCCAACAAACTACGTAGGTAAAAAGAGACTTTTTCAATAATAGAAATTATTTGTTGTAGTCTGTGATAATTAAAGTTTCAATAAAAAAAATCAAAAGATATGAAAAAGACAAAATCAGAATAAAAAAAAAAAAGGAAAACAATATAATAAATTGAAATAATCTTAAAATGATTTGATAGAAAAATAAAAAAACTAAAAAGAACCAAGAAAAAGATTTGAAATAATCAAAAAAAGCTTGAAAAAAATCAAAAGAATCTAAGCAAATCAAAATAAATAAAAACAAACTAAAGGTCATTTGATAAAAATCCAAGCAAATTGGAAAAATTAAAAAATATTAAACGAAATAAAAAAAAAGTAAAAGAAATTCAGAAAATTACGAAAATTGAAAAGAATGAAAGAAAACATAAAAAAATACGAAAGAAATAAGTTGAGCAATCCCATGACATTACAAATTGTGCGTGCTGTTATTTTGTCATATTTTTGTATTACATATATAACGTTTTTAAGGTGTCAAATGCGAGGGATAACATATTTTGTGAGCATTTTATTTAAGTTTTAATAACATCAAAAAGTCAAATAAATAAAACCAAAAAAAAAAAAACAGGAAAATGTGAAAAGATTAAATAAAAATTAAAAAATTGATTAAACTTGAGTGAAAAGTTAAAGACTTTCAAAAATGAAAAAATCATTAAAGACCTAAAAGGGTTCAAAAGAACTGGAAAAATCAAAAAAGATCGAAAGAAATACAAAAGAGTTGAAAGTAAAAATGTGAAAAAAACTAAAAATATAACGACGACCAACAGAACTGAATCAAATATATTTGGCTGAAAACACTGTGAACACTACAAGGAGTAACAATTTAACAATATCAAATATCTTAAGTTAGTTGTAAAATGTGATTCTGGTTAAGGGGTTTTTAACCACGTAAAAATTAATAATGATAAAAAGGTTTTTCTTGAAGCTTCTAAAGCATATTTGATATAAAAAGAGACAAAGCACTTAATAAGGTTAGGATTCAGATATAAAGTTTAATACTTAATATTGGTTTTTATTTAACAACTAATAGTCAATATTAGGGTTTTAGGATGAAACTGACGACATCTATCAAAAGTTCACATCATTGAGACGAGAACAGCTTTTATTAACAGTCTGAACTACATTTCATAAATAAAGCTTTAACAAGACATTTATCTGCAGTCTGTAACTAGCTTTCTATATGTAGTCTCGCTGCCTAATTACATCTATTTTGGCACAATCCTTATCAACCTCGTATTATAATAGCAAACAATCTATTTTAGAATTGCCATATGAATTGTCACTAAATTCGAGTAAAAAATTTATGGAATTTCATTGGATTCAAATATACAGGCTTTTCCATATAATATCAATTTTTTTTTCCGAAAGTATTTCCTTACTAAATATCAAAAAACATAGATCTGTTTAGGAAATCTCATCAGATCTGTAAAATGTTTAGATTGTAGTATTATGCATAAACATGAATCAAAAGTTATGACCAATATTATTCAGCTCGTCAAACCAACCTTTTCACCACATGCCAATTTTTGAATCTTCCAAATATTGTAAAAAAAATCTGTTTATAATCCTCAAATCACGTAGTTAAATAATTGAATTAATGATGACAAAGATATACAAAGGAGACATGGAATTCAAAAACATTTATCTCTATGATATTTCAAAATTGGCGTTCTCAGCGCGCTCTACATGTTTCAGGAATTTGATGGCGCCAAATTCTCTATGTAATAACACGTCTTTTTTAAGTGTTTTGTCATCTTTTTTAAATTTTTTTTATCAAAATTTTCAAATCTTCCTCAAATTTCCTTAATATTTTTTAACATATTTTACACTGTTCAATCTTTTTGACTCGTTATACTTGCTTCAAATTTTTGTCATTTTTTTAACTTTTTGAAACGCTTTTGAATCTCTATTTTAGTTTCGTCCTATTTATTTCAAACCGTCTTAATATTGCCCAATTTTTATCAAATTTATTTCAATCTTGTCAAATTTCTTTTAAAATTTCAAATCTTTCCAAATTTTCGTAGTTTTTTCAATTATTTAAACCATTCTTATTGTTGGTTTATTATAAATTATTGAAATCTTTTACATTTTCATTTGTTTTAATTTTTTTAATTGATGTACAGTTTTTTTTTTTTTGATTTCTTCAGATTTTCTGGTTTTTTCAACTTTTTTCTTGACTTTTTTTTCAATATTTCTAGGTTTCATAATTTTTTCATATTTTCACAAATTTCAAATCTTTCAAACCTTTTTTGCATTTTCTTTTGAAAATTTTGAATTGTGTAGTATGATAAATGTTTCTAAAACTTTTTCATTTATTTTCAAAGTTTTTTTTTAGAATTTTCAAATGTTTTCAATTTTGATAATTTTTTACATAGTTCAAATCCCGTTTTTTTTTGACTTTTTTGTTTTGACTTTTTTGTTGTGGTTTTTGAGCTGGTTAATTTCCTTTCAATTTTCTTTTCATTTTTTTTAATGTGTCAATTGTTTTTGAAATCTTCTCGATTTTTTCAGCTTTGCTAATTTCTTTTTGATTTTTTCCAATTTATCTGATTTATTGAAATATTAGCATTTTTCAAAACTTTTTCAATTTTTAAATTTCCCTAGTTGTCTCTCAGTTGTTCAAACTTGTTTGATTGTATAAACTTTCTATTTTCTATAATCATTTCAACTTTTTCGGTTTGTTTATCTTTTTTAATTGTTCAACTTTTCTCAGCTTTTCCATTTTTTTTCAATATTTTTTATACTTTTCAATTTTTTAAAATTTTTTTGATTTTTTCAATTTTTTCAATTTCTTCAATTTTCCAAAATTTTCAAGAATTATTAGGTTTTCAAAATTTCGATCTTTTTAATGGTTTGAAAGTTTTTCAAATTTTTGATATTTTGAAATTTAAAAATTTCGATTTTTTTTCAATTTATTTTCAAATTTTCAAATCTCTCAAATATTTTAATTTTTCCAATTTTTAAAATTTTTTTTTCACTTTTTTTGATTTTTTTTAATTTGATTTCATATTTTCAATATTTAAATTTCAACTTCTCAATTTTTCCGTTTTATTCAATTTTCTGACTTTTTTCATTTTTAATTTTTTTATCTTTTTCATTTTTCATTATCAAATTACTAAAAAAGGTTTTTTTTATAATTTCTTCAATTTTTTTATTTTTTTTTTTCATCTTCTTTTCATCTCCAACTTTTCAAAATCATTTTCATATGTTTCAAATTGCCGTCAATTTGCTTTCCAGATCTTTATTATTATTTTTGATATTTTTGTGACTCCTATTGACCGTTTCCATTTTTCATAATTTTTTGAATTTTTTCAAGTATCTCTTCTTTTTGTTAATACTAATAGAAGTAATAATAATATGGTTTTTTGCTTTTGCTTACTCAGCGTTATAGACTGATAAATATGGATTATATAGTCATCTACCTCCTCCCTATCCCCAGCATTCTTGCCTCGTATCCTTTTTATATAAGCTAGATTTGAATTGCGCAATATTTTTTTTCATACCGTCCCGTGACAAGTTTCAAACAGCTTTACCTGCATCAATTGCTGGTTGCTACCATTTACTCAAAGGGGCATCTCCTGTGTCGACTATACGCGCACTCATTTTCCCAGACCGAAGCCACATAATGGGCTCCCTGTTAGCTATCGTTCTGTGAATTGTTATTGTTTTTTGCTGTTATTTCCTGAGGTGTGCCCGATCCAGGTGCTCTCGACTCCTTATCTGTCGGATCAATTTGTGGCTTTGCATTAAAACACCGAAAAGGCCTTTTTGGGACAAACATAGTTGCGTGGTGGCTGCCCTGGGGTCGCTATCACAGTCACTTGGAGCGGTTCCTTTTACCGGCTTACCTATTGCGCTGAGGCTACCGATTACGCCCAAGGATCTCCTCCGATAAAACCTTGAAACCAGTTCCAATGAAAACCGTCACGTGGTGTGCACGACTCAGTCAGCTTTATTGTAAACTCATTTTATTTCTCGTGACGAGAGATAAAATATAAATGTCAGAGAAGGAAATTGAACAGACATCCCAATTCAGAAAAGCTGTTATAAAACCAGAATTAAGATCACCGACGCCAACTATTTGGCCATATTTTTTTTCCATATTTAGTTTTACGTTCTAATAGTTTCTGACCTTTTGTCATATTTTTTTTATTTCTACAATTTTCATAAGATCTCAAGATTTTTTCAACTTTTTATTATCTCTCGATTTTATTTGATATTCTCCAAATCTTTGTGATTTTTTCAAACTCTATTTTTTGATTTTATTCAAGATTTTGGTTTTTCTTAATTTTGTTTTAATTTCTTTTTGGTTTTTTTTTTCATTTTTGTAAATGTTTTCATATTTCTTTTTTTTGAAATCTCATTTAAATTTTGAAAAAGATTTTTTATTGTTTTGATTTTTTTCAAAATTTTCTTTTTTGTATTTTGTTTTCACCAGTTTAATTATTCTATTTTTTTACTCTTTTTTATTTGATTTTATATTTTTCCAATTATTATTTTAACTTTCCCTCATTTTTTTATATTTGTTCCACGTTTTATTTTTTTCTCATTTTCCAATTTTCTAAATCCATTTTCTTGTAAGAAATTCAATTTGACAAGCCTTCCTCGTATTGATCTTTATTATTTAATTTCATTCTTAGCAATTTGTGATCACATTTTTCCATCCTTTGATGAGATTCACTGAGCTGACTAACTTATTGTTATTATTGTTAGAGTAAGATGTAGATCTGTGATTCTTCCAGAAATATTTATTTATTTTTTCAGCCCTGTTTATTTGCTAAGATAAAGTGTAGTTTTATACTTTTAGGTTACCCTCTGCTTGGGCTTGTTTGAAGCCAGAGACTTGCATCTATTCTTCCTTAATTATATTTAATATGTAATGGAATTGGTTTGACAATCCGAACTGCTATTTGTAATAATTGCTTATTGATGCTTATGCATAATATTGAAATGTGCCTTGTTAGGGTTTAAGTAAGCTTTTTGAATAAATCTATCTTTTTTAATGGTCAGTAAGAAGATTTTCCAGCAAAAGGTAATTGTCATACAAAGAAGCCTGTATGTTTTAAAACCAAATGAATTTTATCAATTGTCATTAATTGAGTCCAATGATATTTTATAAAATAAGATTAATTCAATTCAATGATATTTTATGTGACAATCTAAACGGAGATTGTTAAACACTATTTAGTACAAAGTAGATAATCATCTTTCCAAAATAGATATAGTTATGCAGCGGGGCTACATGTCGAAAGCTAGTTACAGACTGCAGCCGGACAGTTTATTAGAAATCTATTCAAAAGTCAAAGTTTATACTGTTGATAGAAGTCAATGTCATCTTGAAACGCTAATAACACATTTTAATATCACAAGAACCAAACATTGAGTTTTGAATTTTACTAGTCCTCTTGCCCCTTGACTGTGCGTGCTTTATTTCACATATGTATACGTAGGGTACTAGACTATTCTAGACAAAAAAAAGAATTTTTAAACAAAACTTTTGAAATCATTTACAACAAAATTAATTAAAACATGATTTAAAATTATCATTATTTTTTTTCTTTTTATTCAAACATTTTACAATGCGAGGAAAAGCATATTCATGATTTTTGAGAAAGATTGTAAAAAGATGTCAGATTTCAGGTCTGTCAAATTAAAAGATAACTCCTATGAGAAACGAAAGTACACTCATAAAAAATCTTCATATTCAAGTGACCATAAGGTAAAAGGAATTTTGCGTACTGTGAAGAAAACTCTAGAATCACACTCAATCAACTCGCCACTTAAACAATACCAGCACGCACGATTGGTATGGCTTTGATCCGACAAGTTCTACGATAAACCTTTTTTAAATATTGTGTACCATCTGTTCGACCATTTTTTGAAAAAATGTCACAAAATAAAACGGAAATTGTAAACAAAAGCTTATAAAAATTATACAAGTCTCGGCTGGGCGACAGTTATCTGGTCAGTGAAAAGTCATTTTAAAATTGGTTTTTAAAAGAAAGAGCAACTTCAATACATACAATATTAAAACACAAGAAATGTAAGTACAGTCCAATTATAAAACGCCCCACGGCTCCTGGTAATTTTAAAAGATGGGCGGTTGTAGCGCTTTTTCTGGACCAGGTACCAGCAATCTCTACTTTGTACCACAAGGAACAGCCATTAATTACCAATTATATTTGAAAGCTTTTGAAAGTAATTTATTACCGTTTATTGAAAAAACTAAAAAAGATTATTAGGTAAGAATGCTATTTTTATGCAGAATAGAACTAGTTATCATTGTCATAAAAAGGTGAAAAAATGATTGTCAGATCACGATATTGAAACTATGATTTGGCCACCGCAATCTCCCAATCACAACCCCATTAAAAATATCTGGGAATGTATTAAAAATGATCTGTCAACAAAAAATTTATATGTTACTTCTTATGATAGACTGGTTTCTATTTTATCAAAAATTTGGTTGAATTTAAAGCCGCGTTATTTAAACTAATTAATAAAACCTAAACCAAGGCAAATCAACAAAGTCAGAAAACTTTGTGGCAGAAATACACAATATTTATCTAATTTTTTGACAATTGATACTTGAGACGTTGAGTGATATAATACTATAAATTGAGCCGTTTTTATAAATATTTTATATTAATTTCTTGTTATTTTCCTTTTGATAGTGATTTATTTTTTAATTACAAAATAAGGTTTTGCAGAAAAGAAAAACTGAAGTTGTTTTGTACCATACATATAATATATATATTTCAGAAGCTCCCAGTAATTCCTTTCAATGATAGATAATCTTCCACGTGATTGAGAACTGTCTAACTAGAATCATCTCCTACAACCAACTTATAATAGTTGCTATTGTTTAATTGTTGTTTCCAGTAGTTTTTTGGTGTTTATAGTAAATTACATCTTTTAATTTCATTTAATTAAGTTTTGTTATTTTGGTTTTTATTACACTTACTATGTTTGTTTGACAATTCGCACCAATAACTTGGGAAGGAGCGAAGGAAATTTGTAACTTCTCTAGCGGTTACTCTGTTATGTGCTTTGCAATTGCTGTTTCTGTGAGTTTCACTACCTCCCTTATGAGAGCTTTGCAACAGTGTTTCAATGGTGAGTTCTTGTGAAGCAGTAAAACATTTGTAAAACGGTCTCAAAGATGCTTCAGTGAATTATAAGCTTGAAAAAATCAAGTTATGAATTTTCTACTATAAAAAAATTAAAAAATTGAAAAATTAAAAAATTAAAAAATAAAAAAATAAAATGTTGTTGATGTAACTGATTTGGTGTGATAAACCCAACTACTATTGGATACAATCATCTGTCAGCTCTTGTGCATGATATTGAAATCCACATTGTCAGGATCGAATGTGATTTTCTAAATAGATCAATGTTATTAATGGCTAGTGAGAGATCGATGAGAATCCCTTCAAAAAAAACCATTGTTGTAACGAGCACCAAATTAACAAAACTAAATTAAATAAGATCAGAATATGTAGTAGGCTATAAAAACTGCGACGACTATCAGCTGCGATAATTAAAAAATATTAAGTATCATAAGTTAGTTTCACAAGGCAATCCTACTTGGGGGTTCTTTATCATGCAGAAGATTATTGATGATTGAAAAAAATTTCTAGAAGCTTCTTAAATATATATATGTATATAAAATGGGGCACGCGCTGTTAAAGGGCAAGGGGCACTCGTAAAATCTATTACTCAATGCTTGGTTCTTGTAACACTAAAACGTAACATCAACATCTTATGATGAAGGTGACTGTCATTAACAGTTTACATTATTGAAACAAGACTGGCTTGTATGAACAGTCCAAACCATATTATGCAAATGAAGTTCTAACAAGCTATCCAGCTGCAGTCTGTAACTAATTTTTCATGCGCAGTCTTGCTGCTTAACTATATTTATTTTAGAAGGATCTATATCAACCTCCTGCTACATAGTAACTAGCAATCTCTCTCTAAATTGCTATACAAAACCCTATTGGATTCAAGTAAGCTTATTTTATGGAATATCATTAAGCTCAATTCAAGACAATTCAAAAAATCTCATTTGTTCCAGACATACAGGTTTTTCTGTATATCAATAGTTTGTTTTGAAGGAAGCCTTTTACTAACTAATAACAAACATAGATTTATTCAAAGAATCCCATTAGACCCAAACAATGTATACATGTTAATATCAATTGTAAACATTTGATTAACAATTGTAATGAATGGCAGTTTGGCTCATCAGATTAACTTTGTTACAGTAAGCATTGCTAAAATGAGAGACTAATACTCAAACCCCTACTAACGAGAGTCTCTCAAAACTTGCAGCCATAAGAAGTGGACAGGCATTTCATTGTAGAATTTCTATTTTTAATACACAAATACACTTCAGCAAACTAGAAAAATATGAAATTCTCATTTTTGTAAGTCTTTCCTTCCCCTTCTGAATCAGGTTTCTAAGCTCTACTATTACATAATTCTCAGTGAAATAGACTCGGTATTTACTTTATTTAATTGAATTATTTTTCTAAGCTTAGTTATTGCACGACCAGACCTGTGCATGACAATTTTTAAATTTTTGAAGTTTCGATTTTCCAAATTTCCCTAACCATTTACCATTTCCAAAATTTCAAACTATTTCAATTTATTTTTGATTTTTCTCAATATTTATAATTTTTCTAATATTTTTGATTTTTTTTGATCTCCTTTTAATTATTTTTAATTTTATTTAGTTTATTTCAATTCTTTTTAATCCCCTTTAACTCATTTTAATTTTCCCAAATTCTTTTTAATATTTTATCAAAATTTCTCCATTTATTTCAAAATTTTTTAATTTGTTGAAATTTATTCATCTTTTATACTTTCCTCATCGTTGATTTTTAATTTTTTCTTTTTTTTTTCAACTCCTGCCAATTATTTCCAATTTCTTGAAATCTTTCTAAACTATTTTGATTTTCTCAATTTTGTTCAAAATTATTGATAAAAAGTATTTACTAACAATAAATACACCAGTGTGTATTGTAAAATTGAAACTTAGTCATATATTACTATCGTATTGATTACATCTGCTACACAGGGTAATCTTCTGGTGTCTATATGAATCACTTCATTTTCTTTTCACTTTGTATTTCGTATGAATAAATTGTCAACCCCTTAGCGCACATACATGCTATACATAGCTCACATTTTTTCTGTTCATAAGAAGCTTGTATAGTAGCGGTTAGCTTTACTTTTTAATATGTTTTGTCAAATACTTGACCTACTTGCCAAAACATTGTTGTAATTTGAAACTTTAGATAAAATTAATGATATATGGTCTGTACGGTGTTCAATCTGAACAGATACGCTGTTCACAAGTGAGAAGGTCTAACATAAGAAAATAGTATACAAAAAATTGTTACATTAAATGGGTTAAAGAATAGAAAATTATAAAAGTTTATGAAAAACAAAAATAAAAATAAAGTTTAAAAAATAAAATTTTTATTCAAAGTTGAGTTTGTGTAAATCTCACTACGTGTGTACGTTTGAGAACGTAGTCACAAAAGTTCAAATCAGGGTTGAAACCTGATTTTCCTCATCAACAAATGTCTCAACACACATATACATGAATGTTGCTACATATTGTTTGTTACCCGGCACTTCGTCCCTCCCAACATACACAACTAACTTCTACAAATTTGAATTGGATCTCTGTTCAAAAATTCACATTCTGGAACTTAAAAAAATTGAAATGGTCATTTTCATTGAACTATGAACTTCACCACTGCTAAAGTATTTTGTATAAGTAGAAAAATATGTAGGCTGTGTGACCAATATAGGTAAGTACGAAAATACAGGATTTATTAATCAAATAAAAATTATAAAATAAGCAGGAGATGTTGAAGTTGATGTGTTGTCACGTGCTCAAGTTGAGGCGTTATGATTTCAGAGTGAAATATTCTGGAAGGAAAATGAAATTTTGTCAAAACTTTATTTGCCACTGCCAACCGAAACTATATAAGATGATTTTCCTCTTGGTTAAAAAATATTTTTAAGTAACAACAAAAATCAATTTAAGACAATCAATATAGACACATTATTAAATATGAGCTGACTGAACCTTTCTGAACAATCTATAATCTTTGCAAAGCAAATATTACAACAGGAGACAGCTCAGTTTATTTATATCAATAACGGCAATCACCCGACTCAACAACTCAATTCCTTAAGTTAGGGTTAATAGGGTTACTTTAAATACAGTGGAACATTCTAGAAAAATAACAATGTAATTAAGAAATAATGGTAATAATAGGTTAACTGATGTGTGGTTGCTAAATCAACAACATATAGTTAACTTGGACTAATAAGAAGTTTGAACACTTCCCCTTTTTTATGATATGACCATAAAATTTCCAGGTTTACTAACCTAGAAAATATGTCATCAAGCCATGGTGTAAGTTTAAATAATAACATAAAACTCACATTATGGAATGCTTGTCCAGCTACAAATCAATATAAAAATAACTTAGATCATAAACTTGTAAAAAGACTTTTGCTAGTATCATACACAAATGTAAACACAAAGCAAAAAGACCAAGGTTTGCAAAAAAACGGATTCCGAGAATAAGTTGAATCTGAATGTGACAGAATTTCATATTTTGCTTTCATGAATGTAGCAGGCGGACCAGGGATAGCGCTATCATTGAGTTAGACGGTTTATTGATATAAAATTTTTTTAATATTAACAAGCAATTGAAAAACGCATATAGAAACCTTGAAATAGTATGACGACTAGATGATAAACTTTTTTCCTGAATCCAAGTATGGAATGGCATATATTTTATAACACTAACGTTTAGAATAATAATTTAACTGGATCAATGCACTCAAGCTTCATATGAGCAGATAAAAAAAAGGTAACACAGTACCTGTTCTTGGTATTTTCAGTACACAGAGTGATTGAAAAATTCTAGAAAACATTGAAATCAAAGCAATTATACTTAGCCAAGAGACAGGCAATTGTTAAAAGTATTCATGGGTATCAGAGGTAAGCAAAAACATTATTTGAATAATGGAAATGTAATGCACGTTTCTCGTGTTAGCAAATCTAAAAAAAGGCTAGTTCATAATATACTAAAATCCAAGACATTTTTCAGCCGAGACCGTACATTTGTAGAAGGTATGGCCAGGCTTCATACACCTAGGACAGTTAATAATATGAATGAAACATGGGTGTAAACAATAAACTAACAGAAAAAAGTTTTGATAGAGAAAATATATGAAATCACAATAAAGAACAATTGAGTATAGCTACTACAATTTATGACTAAACTAGCGTAGTCCAATTCACTTCCTTTAAAATTTGAAATCTTGTTTTTTTATGTGAATCACTATACAGTGTAAAGTTTGGCAGAAACATACCATGTTATTTTGTTTTTTTATCAGAATTTTGTAAACCTAGAAAATCTTTAAGTGTGATTTTCAAAAAAACAACTATCTAGCAGATTGCAACCGCACAATATTTTTCTGTTTGAGATGTGAAAGCTCAAGATGCTACATTTTAGAAAAAAAAATATTTGAGCCTCAAGCCTGTTGTCCCATATGTGATAAACCCCATGAAATTCATGTGAGCATGATGGTCGGATTATGAAAATCAAAAGTCAGTCACAAACAATTTCACACTCTGACCACGCCCAAAATCTTAAAAATAGCTTATTAACCAATTGCTTGAGTTATACCGAATATTTTAATGAATCATAAGTTGAACATCAGCTAGTCACTAGAAAAAAAGCACGGACAACACCAATGAAACCATGCACATGTAGTAAATTATTTGGGCATCGTGATTGCAGGACATATAACTAACCTATTGAACCAACGCAAACCTTTTATTTCCACCAATCAGTGTTGATCTGAATGAAATACACTTGTGGAGTTTTAAAACTTTCAAACATATCAAAGCAACAATACACATAGTAATCAATAATATGGTATAAAAAAGCTTGTTGCAAATAGCTTTTTTGTAAGTATTGTTTCAAAATAAGTGTTTGAAAAACTTTTTGAATTGAAAAACCCATACTACAATATGAACCCCCGCGTTTCATAAGTTGCAAAGCTTCTTTTTTACATGCTTATAAAATAAAAAAGGGCTTGAAGTTCAGGCATATTTCAAAATTAAAAACCTGAAAAACAGCCAAAAATACGCGCAAATTTTTGTTATAAAAATTACGTGATATTTTAAATAAGCGAGATTGGTAGATAGATAGAAAATCTGTTTATTGGCCTTACATCACATAGTTACATAATTAAATAATAATAACAAAAATATACAAAGACATAGAATTAAAAAACATTCGTCTCTACGAGACTTTAAAATTTGCGTGCTAAGCGCGCTTTAGGTGTTTCAGACATTCGATAGCGAGATAGGTATTTTAATTATTTTTGATTTTTCTTGTATTTTGTAGTTATTTGATACAGGCTATTTTGTGTAGAGAAAAAGTCTAACAAAAGGAGAAAAGTAGATAGAAAATTTCATATGAATATTAGGTGAAAAAAAAAATTGTAAAAGTTTATGAAAAACAAAATGAAAATAAAATAAAGCTTGAATGATAAAATTGGAAACAAAAGTTTCCATTCAAAGTTGTGGGTGTAAAATTCAGCAACCGTACTTTTGATACAACTGTCACAAAAGTTATAACTAGAGTTGAAACATAATTCATCCCATCAACAAATGTCTCAACACTTATAAACACGAATACTGCTATATTTTGGTTGTTACCCGGCACTTTATACCTTCCAACAAACAAAACAATTATACCTTCGATATAAGTATTATCACAGTAGGTCTGAAATAGATATATTTAATGGGATTTTTCTGTGCTTTGATATCTTATCAAAAATCTGAAGTGTATCGTCATACACTTCAGACGCCACAGTTATTAGAATCAATCAACTTTTAATCCCAACATATGAAGAGTTGATAACTAATGATGAGGAACTCTAGTAGAGTAAAATCAACACAGACGGCCAAAATATTTGTATTGGCTGAAGGCATAAAACTTGGGGGTAAAAATTATTTTTTTCAAATGTTGAGAGCGTCTAAAGTTAATCCAAACAAAATTTGGATGTTGGTACACTTCTGCTGAAGCATGAATATTTCTACAGAAGCCAATATAATGAAGTCAGATATTGTTTAAAAAGTTTTCCAAAAATTGGTTAACTTAGTAAAGAAAAGAATACTTCAATGCGACAACAAAAATCAATGGCCATGAGTTGTTATGATAATAAAATAGAATATCGCAAGTCAGGGTAACCGAAACGACACAGGAAAAAACATACCAAAACAACAAGGATTTCAAAAAAGACATGTCACATTCATAAGCAAGTAAACGGCAAAAAATCAAAAAATTTGTCGGATTACTATGTTTTGAAGTATGAGTACAAAACCAACAAAAGATATTGATAAACAAAAAATGGAACTGTCTGTTCGAGTTGGTTAAGGGACTGACAAGATCTACTAAGGTCGCGGGTTCAAATTTCTTTCAGTGCTATTCTTTGCAATGCAAACTATTGCTCTGATAGATTCAAATGACCTCCCTGCCAGGCTAGAGCCCACTCCAATTCAGGGAAGTCTGCGCAAGTCATCGGCAGCCCGGGTTAGGTTTTTCTGTCCCAGCACTGAAGGATACAAAATGCCGCATTAGATGCATTACAGGTTTTCCCATCAGCTTGAGACAAGCTTGCCAAGCCTTCTCAATGACATAATACGAAGGCCTTGCGTCTCATGAGAAAATTTTGGCTTTCACAAATTTTTGCGCCTGCGGGTAGAGGCGCGTTACAAATTACTCCATATCTAGGCAAGCATGGTGCTTTCTCAGCATGTAATTGCAATCACAATAGACATCTGAACAAAAAATAATGATTATATTGATACGAATCAGATTGTTTTAATACCAAATATAACCCAACTGGTATGGCCAGGTATTGCGCCGGTTACCATTTTCTTTTTTTCAATGCAAGCTGACATGCAGCCAAAATATATAAAAAAAAAATGAATGAAAAGAAATTTACAGGGCCAGGCATGATTGTATATAATAAGATGTTTGCATCATGGTTAGAAACCAGTATTTGAAATTATGTAAAACTTTGCTTTTGACCGTCACTCGATAATAGAAAGTCAATGTTATAACTAAAAATTCTGACAGGAGGTTGTACGGTCTCCGGCAAAGGCGCTTTATTTTGAAATGAACATTTTTTTATTTAGGTTTCTGATTACTCAAGTTGTCAACTGAATTCTGCGTTATTATTGCTTAATTATTGTTTGATTATCAAACTATAAAACGTAGAAAACTTTTTTTGTCTGTGAAAATTTGAATAGTGTCGTTGTGTTTTCTCGGATACACAATATTTAGATGGCGCCACATGGGGTGTTCTTTCTTAGATAGAAAATCTATATTTGCATAGTCAGAAAGCTTCAAAATTCAAAATTATAAAGAAGGTTTTTAACTTTAACATAAGCGACCAAGTTTTTAACATATGAGCATACGCACTCTAGGCAATCAAGATTTTGGACTCTAAAACTCTAAACTTTTGACTTTTTCTAACTATGTTAAAAAAATGTCCTCCATCCAAAACAAAAAATTTCGGGCCGACCTGACCAAATGGTTTTTTACTTTCGCGTGAAGGAGTCACCTTCAATTTTTCTTATCAGATAGTAGGCTTCTCAGTTGGGAAAGCCTTGTCAGTGCTGCTGATAGTCTTGATACAAATTCTTTTTAACAACTATTAAAAAATTCCAGTATGATTGGTGATTAAATTTCAGGATGGTACATAATTGTGAATATTCAATTAGTGCAGACGTTTATATTCTATCACATTATAGAGTTCACCACCACTTAATACACATTTCCCATGAGCAGGAGAGTGAGTAGGCTGTGCGAATAGTATGAGTGAGTATGAAAAGAGAAAATTGATTAGTTGATAAAAAATTATGCAATAAACAAGAAATAGCTGGATTTATATAAACAATAAAATTTAATCAACTCAAAAATTTGTATGCATCAAGTCAGTTTTGACAGAGTTACGAGAAATACTTTGAACTATTCTACAAAAATGAAAATGTAAATAAAAAACATGATGATTAATTAACTGGTGTAGTAGCCAAATAAACAAGATTTAATTTTTTTGGATTAGCAAGTAGCAATGAACACGGTTTTTTCAAAAAAGATTTGCGATGTTCTTGCTTTTTTTTAGAAGAACTGTTTAGCACGCGTTCTTAAAAAAGATTCATAGTGCATGTGGCATCAAATTTTTTTTCAAAAGATGGAAAGCCGTTCAAGGTCACATTAAAATATTTCTAGTTTGTATGTTTTAATTGATTTTTAATTGAAGATATATATACAAACTTGAAATTGATCGTGATAAAGATGAGACAAACTTGAGTGTTGTACTGCACATGTGTCTATACATATTTTATCAGTCCTTACAAAGATAACACTCAGACGCTGAGTTTTATCACTTGCTATACGATGTGTAAACCCAACCCATTTTTTTTCTGGCTGATATTTTTTGGTGCTATTGGCATTTCTACATATGGCACATTTCTTGTGAATTTGCTTATATCATTTTCACAATATTAGAAAATTCTGAAACTGCCACTCGTTACCTTTAAATTTTAGAACATTCTGTAGTAGTATCATCTTTTCATATTTTTGTTTTACTTCGCGTCATACACTGAGTAACATGGATCATTTAATCACCCATCTTATCCTTATCCCCAGCATTCTTGCCTCGTATCCTTTTTATTTAAGCTAGATTTGAATTACGCAATATTTTTCTCGTACCACCTGTGCCGAGTTTTATACAGCACTACCTGCATCAATTGCTTACTGCTACCCTTTACTCAAGGGGGCATCCTCTGTGTCGACTATACGCGCATTCACTTTCCCAGACCGAAGCTACATAATGGGTTTTCTCCTAGTCATCGTTCTATTAATTATTATTGTTTTTCGCTGCTGTTCCATGCGATGTGCCCGATCCAGAAGTTCTCGACCTCTAATCTGTCGTATTGATTTGTTGCATTAATCTGTAGCTTCGAATTCAAACACTAATAAAGTTTTTTTGGGACAAGCATGGTCGCCTGGTGGCTGCCCTGGGGTGACTATGGCAGCTACTTGGAGTGGTCCCTTCTACCGGCTTACCTATTGCGCTGAGGCTACCGATTACCCCCAAGTATCCCCTCCGATGAAACCTTGAAACCAGTTTCGATAAAGCTGTCACATGGTGTGCACAACTCAGCCAGATTATTGTGTAAACATTTTACTTCCTGTGACGAGAGATAAAAAAATAAGTATCAGAGAAGAGAATCGAACCTGAGATCCCAATTTGGAAATGCTGTTAAAAAACCAGAATTGAAAGCACTGACAGCAATCATTAGACTATAGTACCTTTCTATTTTCAATAAAAATTCAATCTGGATAGGCGCAGAAACGAAGAAAAAGCTACAAAGAAGAGAACAAAAGAAAGGTCAGAAGATGACAGAGAATTCCAGGTACTCAAAAATGAATTTTGATTCTATCTTAAAATAACTACAACCAAATCTTTATAAATCACACTTCAGTAGAAAAATATATAAAACAAGAAGAGAATATTGTAATTTTTGCTTCGCAAGGGTTACAAATTGTTATGAATTCATATTTAATAGCGTGTTTATGTTGGGAGGTACGAAGTGCCAGGTAACAACTAACATGTATCAGCATTTATGTATTTGTGAGTTGAGAAATTTGTTGATGAGATAAATTATGTTTTAACTCTAGTTATAACTTTTGTGACAGTGGTATCAAAAGTACGCTTGCCGAATTTTACACCCACAACTTTGAATGAAAACTTTTGTTCCCGATTTTATCATTCAGGCTTTATTTTATTTTTATCTTTGTTTTTCATAAACTTTTATAATTTTCTACTCTTCAAACAATTTAATGTGACAATCCTTTTGTCTATTTTTTCTTCATGTTAGACCTTCTTACTTTTCAACATACTGATTAGCTTGAATTAATTATTGTTATTGCTTTATAATATTTCCCAATTAGAGAGAAAATCCCACTGCTTATATAATTTTAGTTGGCAGTGGCGAATAAGGTTTCTGAGAAACAACGTTTTGATGGCACATAAAGTTTTCACAATAATTCTTTTTCCAGAACAATCTATTCATCGAATATTTTATTTCTAGAACATTCTATTCATGGAATATTTTATTTCTAGAATATTCGATTCTACGACCATAAGTACCTCAATATAATCATATGACAACACATTAACTCAAAAGATATCAAACAAGACAAGTAGTCAAAGAAATATCGGATGTATATGGAATGACTTATTGCAATTTTGCAATGGTTCAAACGATCAGTAATTGGGATCTTCAAAGTGACAAAAATAAATCTAATGACGAGACCGTTGATAAAAACATGATTAAAAAATTGTTGTACGCTTTTAACTTCACTAGATTTGGTATTAGTTGAACAGTAAGTTTACTGTGCAGACCTTTGAATCACTTCTGGCTAATTTGTTTGGAAGCTACCAAACATATTTTTGTGATATTCAAAGACCAGCTCCAGTCTGGGAATCAAGTTCAAACGCCACCACAGATTTGAGTTTACTGTGTATTGAGGTGCTGATTGGGCTGGTAATAATTAAGACGAAAAATCTACCACTCGCAGTTTGGAGATTGTCTCTGGAAGTGTCATTTGTGGGAAAAACAAGGAAAAGTCTGTTGTAAGCCTATCTATAACACAGATTGTGTATACGGCAGTTGGAAAAGTGGACTAGAAACATACTGCGGATTGAAAATATAAGAATTTATAACATTCAAAACTTGAGTTATTTTTGAAAATTAATGAAAACAACAATTGATGCCTGAACCTGCGCAAGAATTCAGTGTATCCAAATCGCATAAATTTTTGAAAAGTAAGAAGGTCTATCATGAAAAAAAGTAGATCAAAAAATTGTTACATTAAATTGGTTGAAGAAAAAAATAGTATGAAAGTTTATGAAAACAAAACAAAAAATAAAATTCAAATAATGAAATTGGGAAGAGAAAGGGAACATAGCCCAATGGTTACCACCGGTGGTCTTAATTCTGGTTTTCAACAGCTTTTCTAAATTGGGATCTCGGGTTCGATTTCCTTCTCAAACATTCATTTTCTATCTCTCGTCACAGGAAGTAAAATGTGTTCAATAAAGCTGGCTGAGTTGTGCACACCACGTAACAGTTTTCATCGGAAGAGATACTTGGAGGTGATCGGTAGCCTCAGCGCAATAGGTAAGCCGGTAGAAGGGACCACTCCAAGTAGCTGCTATAGTCACCCCAGGGCAGCCGCCAGGCGATCAAGTTTGTCTCTAAAAGACCTCTTCGGTGTTTTAATCCGAAGCCACGGATCGATGCGATGGATTAGGAGTTGAGAACGCCTGGATAGGGCACACCCAACGAACTAACAGCGAAAAATAATAACAACTGACATGACGATGGCCAAAAGGGAACCTATTAAGTGAATTCGGTCTGAGAGAGTAAGTCCGCGTATAGTCGACACAGGGGGATACCCCCTTGAGTGAATGGTAGCAGCCAGCAATTAACACAGGTAAAGCTTCATGAAAATTGGCACGGGGCGGTATGAGAGAGACGTTGAGTAACTCAAATCTAACTCAATAAAAGATACAAAGCAAGGACACTAGGAATATGGAGGAGGTAGGTGACTATATAATCCATATTAATCAGTATACAACGCTAAGTAATCGGGAATAAGAAAAGATATTACTACAACTAATGAAATTGGAAAAAAAATTTTATTCAAAGTTTTGTGAGTGTAAATATCAGGACGTGTGTACTTTTGAGACCGCAGTAACAAAAGTCCAAATTAGGGTTGAAACCTGATTTTCCCATCAAAAAATGTCTCAACACATATATACATGAATGCTGTTACATGTTGGTTGTTACCCGGCATTTTGTACCTCCCAACATAGTATTGTTCTTGTTGTATTTAGGGACTTTCTGCAGTTGAGCTGCGCAATTTTTATTTATTCAAGATAATATTTTGAAATCATTAATATTTTTCTGGGACTGCAGCAACCGCTGCCTTTTGATGACTGTATGCTTCATGACTGCTTTTGGCGGGGTCTCTTTAGAGATCTCCCTTTCCGTTGTTGTTGCCTCTGGTTTTTGAAGTGTATTTGTAGATATCCGCTTTGTTGTACATAAAAATCAGTTTTTGCATCTGTGCGTTAAATTTGTCCTTTTCGGTTTCAAAGGGCAAACACAAGTATCATCTAAACTTGTATGATAAGTTTTATTTCTGACCAGATCTGTCTTAAAATTTACTCCCAATAATTTTTCCAGATCGTTCCTGATTATTTCCTCCGGAGTCTCGGTCTTAATGTCTTTTGCCACCAGCTCAAGCCAGTTTTCTCATCGAATAAGTTGGGATTCCGAGTTGAGCTTTTTAATTTATTGCTTTTGTTTATTAAGACTTTTTTTAGAATCAGTAACAATAGTGATATTACCGTTGCCCGTTCTCCAAAATTTCCCCACTGGAAGTTTTTTGCCCTTACACATAGAACATAACTAATGTGCATACTTTTTTACTGGAGCTTCTTTTTGCTTTTTTATGCCAGTAAAATCAAGTATTCTTGTTCTGTAAGTATCAACTAACATGGAGGCTGCTTACGTTGGACAGCTGTTTTTTCCTCAATAAATTCTATCATTTTTTGAGCTACCATAATCCATAGGGACTCTTTGATGCCATCAAATAATGCAACCAAGTCTTTCTGCAAATTGCTTTTGAGTATTGGCTGTAGCTGTAACTTTAACTTCGGTCTGTTTGATTTTGTTGACAGATACTGCAATTTCCTTTTTCCAGGCCTCAACATCTTTGGTGATCTTGTCAATCGATTGACCGACATCTTCGTCATTTCTATCTAGACCAGCTTTAAGCGCTACTGCTGCTTTACCTACTTTGTCGTTGTATCTTTTTTCAGGCTTTTCGACTTTACCCACAGTTTTTTCATCAAGAACTTTTGCTATATATCATAAATTAATGTTGTTTTTAAAGTATTGCCACGTCTTCATCTCTGCTTTTGACCATGTCTTATAAATAGCCAATTTTGCTTGTTGACCCCTTCAACTCTGTTATTAGCTCAGTCTTTAACTCAGTCTTTAGCTGCTTCATTAGCTCCGTTTTTAACATAGCTTTCAATTTCATCTTTTTCTCATTCACTGCTTTCCACTGATCTTGCTGTACGATTTGGCCGAGATCCTGATCGTCGTTATCTTCCTTCTTTTATTTCTACATTTAACTGATTTTCATAAGTTGTTACCTGTGTTGAACTGAGGCTACCAAGTTTGACACTTCAAATGTGTTAACTGTAGAAAATAGATTAAAAAGGTAATGTATATTATCTCATAGACATGTGCGTTAAAGAATAAGAATACAAGAAAAAGAAAACAAAAAAAATTTTACATAAGGTAGGAAAGTATTTCCATAGACACATCTTGATTACTCATAAATGACACATAGTAACTTTCAACAACCTGGAGTGCGCCTCAAGGTGTCTCAAAACTTTTTTTGTTAATATCAATTTTTGCGCCACCGTCAGCCATGGCGCGACGCTTTCTGCGTCAGGCTTCCAAATGCCTTTTTAGCTGGTTTTGAATACAGATTTTTTGGTTTTTATTGCTTGCATTGTTCTAGTTATAACAACACCTAAAGCCTTTTCCTTGGGTTTGACCTGTTCGGTATTCATTTTATCCGGAGGACCACGATCAAGGTTTTCATAACCTGTCCCGTATTTGCTCAAGTGCTGATTGCTGATGTTGCTAGCGCCCTGGCTGTTTATAGTGAGTTTTTTATTGTCAAAGTCACTCAACTTGTCATAGTCTTTCTTGTTGAAATTAACGTGTTGTCGCATGACCAGGTTGAGGCAGTTATGGTTTTGAAGTAAAATATTTTTAAAGGAAAATAAAATTTTGTAAAAACCTTATTTGTCATCAAAATCTTATTTGCCACAAACTTTATTTCTCACTCATAACCAAAAGTACATGAGGAAGGGTTTTCCCCCAAGTTCTTAAATATTTTTAAGTGATAACAATAATCAATTTGAGATAATCGATATAAACACACTATTTAATATGAATCTATTAAATCTTTCGGAACAATCAGTAACTCTTACAAAGCAAAACTTACATCATTATCGCCCTATTACTTTTTTCAATTGCCTTGGTAAAGTACTTAAAAAAGTGGCCCAACAGAAACTTGCAGCTTCGACAGCTGATACCATTCCAAAACAACAATTTGGTGGCCGTAATGGATTTTCAACAGTTGATGTGCTTGCAAAATTAGTGACCTATTCTAAGCAAAACCGGAAATAGGACCGTGTGAGTTCTGTTCTTGCCATTGATATCAAAGAATCGTTTGATAATGTTTACAAAGAGGCTCTCTTGAAGAGTATGAAGGAAATGAGTTTCCCTGAAGCTTCTATAAGCTGGATGTACTACCTTCTCAATAGGTAACAGACTAGTTTGGTTATTGATAATGAAATATCAGAACCAAGGCAAGTTGATTCAGGCATTTCGCAAAGATCTCCAATCTTTCTGCTTTCATTTTTGATATACACAAGCGGTCCTGTATGAAAAAATTGGAGAGGCAGGTGCTCATGCCATTGGGCTCATCGATAATATTACTATCTACATTGGAGGTAGAAATGTTTACAGAAACACTGAGAAGGTAAGTACTGTGCTGGAGATTTGTCAGGATTGGGCCTCAGAATACCACACTGAATTTGACTACCGTGATAAGCTATGATTTTTGCACGCTCACAAACGTAAATGTGGGCAACCAAAAAAAAAAAAGAAAGCTTCTAGAAAACTCACTTTGCCGATCTCTAGCTTGGGCAAACGGCAGGCTCAAAAGAACCTAAAGTTGCTGAGACTGACAGTCGACTGCAAAGTGAAAATTTACTAACATGAAAAAAACGTCACTTTCAAAGATAAAAAAGCGGAAAAAAGGGAATATAGCCCAATGGTTACCGTTGGTGGTCTTAATTCTGGTTTGGTAACAGCTTTTCTAAATTGGAATCTCGGGTTCGATTTCCTTCTCAGAAATTCATTTCCTATCTCTCGTCACAGGAAGTAAAATGTGTTCAATAAAGCTGGCTGAGTTTTGCACACCACGTGACAGCTTTATCGAAACTGGTTTTAAGGTTTCATCGGAGGGGATACTTGGGGGTAATCGGTAGCCTCAGCGCAATAGGTAAGCCGGTAGAAGGGACCACTCCAAGTAGCTGCCATAGTCACCCCAGGGCAGC